>JAZGTJ010003385.1:0-35764 GCA_036877575.1 Botia almorhae | reverse complement strand
TCACTGTTGTCTCTTATTGTAATCGAAGTTGCTTCCTGTCCTCATTTGTAAGTCGCTTTGGATAAAAGCGTCAGCTAAATAACTAAATGTAAATGTAAATGTAAGTCCAGTGATAAGTAATAAAGTGCAGTGCTGTTAGGTGTAATGACTCTGATTGTTCATTAGCCTGATAGCTGTAGGGAAAAAGCTATCCCTCAGTCGGTTAGTGCGGGATCGGATGCTGTGGAGGCGTCTTCCTTCTGGAGTCACTGATGATCCTCCGGGCTTTCCTTATACACCGCCTGGTGTAGATGTCCTGGAGGGAAGGAAGCTCACCTCCAACAATGTGGCGGGCATTTCGCACAACCCTTTGCAGAGCTTTGCGGTTGCCAGCGGTGCTGTATCCGAACCAGGCAGTGATGCAGCCAGTCAGGATGCTCTCCACAGTGCAGGTGTAGAATGTTCTGAGGATGCTGGGGCTCATTCCAAACTTCCTCATCCGTCTTAAGAAGAATAGGCGTTGATGTATCTTCTTCAGCACTGCATCTGTGTGAGCGGACCATGTGAGATCCTCACTGATGTGAACACCGAGGAACTTAAAGCTGTTAACCTACTCCACAGGTGTCTCATTTATGATGATGGGTGTGTGTTCTCTGCTCTGTCTCCTGAAGTTCACCCCCAGCTCCTTGGTCTTGTCAATGTTGAGTGAGAGGTGGTTCTCTTGACACCATCTGGTCAGGGTGCTCACCTCCTCTTTGTGGGTCGTCACATCATTGTCAGTGATCAGCCCTATCACCGTTGTGTCGTCGGCGAATTTGACGATGACGTTGGAGCTGTGTGTGGCTGTACAGTCATGTGTGTTTCAGCGTCACAGTATGCCCCCCAAGATGTATCCCTGCGCCTATTTTTCACACAAGCTCTCACCCGCGGGTCCACAATTTACCTCTTTTGTGTGGGCCTCCTTTTTCAAGAGCCTCGGAGTAAACATCAGCCTAACGTCTGGTTACCACCCTCAGGCCAATTGACAGACTGAACATTTGAACCAAGAAATCATCAGATTCCTCCGTTCATATTGTAACCAGCGTCAGGCTGACTGGAGCATGTACTTGTTGTGGGCCGAGTATGCCCTGGTCTCCCTGGTCAAGTCATCTACAGTATTATTCCTACTACAAAGGATTTACGTCTTTACCTACCTTGCAGGAAGCTCAGTCCGAGGTATGTGGGCCCTTTCAAAATTCTGTGTATGATTACTCCTGTTTCGTTTTGCTTAGCATTACCTGATATGTATCGTATTTCTCCTACTTTTCATGTCTCTTTTCTTAAGCCTGCTGGCGCACCGGTTGGAGGTCCGGAGGGCGGCCTCCGGGAACAAGCCCCTCCTATCTTGGTTGATGGCGAGGAGGCCTATCAAGTGGAGCAACTCCTCAATTTCAGACGCCGGGGTGGCAGAATCCAGTATCTGGTGGACTGGGAGGGGTACGGCAGGGAGGAGCGCTCCTGGTTCAATGCCAGGGATATCCTAGATTCCACTTTCATCAAGGAATTTCACAGAGCACATCCCGAGAGGCCGGCCCCTCTTACCAGAGGAAGACCCTGGCGCCGCTTTTCTCCTCGCGCCAGGAGCCACTCACGAGGGGGGCCCTTATACGGAGGAAGTCGCCACTCCACCTCCTACTGGTCGCCAGAAGAAACCAGAATACTAATCCACTGTTTGGACTACAATTCCCATCGGCCCTGTACCCAGGACTGATTAGTTCCCTGTTTACCACCTGTGTCCAATTAACTGTTAGTTTTATAAAGCCCAGGATCACTCCTCAGTCAGTGCAATGTCTTGTATTGCCATGTGCTACTTTTCAGAGTGTTTTCCCAGACTGTTCTACCATTGCCATTTGGATTGTTTATCGTTTTTGACCCTTTGCTGCCTACCTACTGTTTTTGATACAGACTTTGTTACTGATTGTTTGCTGCCTGCCTCAACCCTTGCCTGTCTTTACGTTTTGATTCTGTCTCATTTACATTGCTCTGTTTGCCGGTATTTGACCATCGCCTGTGTTTCGATTGTTAAACCTATTAAAGAGCTGCACACGGATTCCTCTGCCTCAGCATCTTCGTTACACATCCTAATTTATCAAATTTGCAAGGTTATCTTTTTTGTATTCTAGGGAAAGAGTCGTACAAATTGGGAATGACATGAGGTTGAGGAATCTGACAAAATCTTTATTTTTTGATGAACAATACACAATATCTCTAAACGGTACACTCACTATATTACAACCTCATTACTAGTTGTTGTTAATATTTCCAACTGATTCCAGGTAAATGACTTGATAGTTCTTTATTGGCTACATTGGAGGATTTCTTGTCGTTTGTAAAGCATTTCCTTAAATGCACCTTAATGTAGCTAGGCTTCTCTTATTTCAGTTGTGATGTAATTCAAATCCAGCATAATAGCACAGGATTAATTATCTTTGTCTGCTGTTTAACCAATTACCCATAATCCATCACTGCATTTAGTTCTGTGAAAAAATAAGAAGATTGGCTGATGTGGTTTATGTGTTCATTGATATAATTGGCCAATATAAGTTCACCAGTAAGTAGGGAACATGCTCTAATCTTTGTGACTGTCAGAATCTTGGAAGTGAAGGCTAATCAACATCTTTGCCACTGTCTGAATACATAACCAGGTTTCATCATGAGAGCTATAAGAACAAGAAAAGTTTAAAGGGGTAATTCACCCAAAAATGAAAACTCTCATAATTTACTCGCCCTCATGCCATCCCAGATTATGACTTTCTTTTTGGGCTTTGTAGTCTTTTGTGTTACCCCACCCTAATTGTCTCCAGGTGTCTTGTTTCCCTTGATTAGTCTATGTATATATACCACTGTATTTACAGTGTTAGTTTTTCGGTTACTCCATGTCTGTGTGCTGTTCTATGTTTCATGTTTTTGGATTATCTTTTGTATTTTGTAGTTATTAAACTAGTGATGGCAAAGTAAAGCTATTTTGAACCAGAGAAGCTTTGAACACAATTGTATTGGAAAAAGGTTCATTACTTAAAGATTTTTAAATCAAAGCTCGATGAGGGCATCTGCAGGTGAAACTAAGGAAAAGCAGTATTATATTATTAATATTTTTCCTGTTTGTAAACAAATAAATAAATGCATGTACATACACACACATATATACAGAAAAAAAGAGAGACATATTTGCCAATAACAACAGCATTTTTAACCATTTTATTTTGAAATACTTGAGAATTAACAACTGAATAAAAAAAAGTAGTCTTTTATCCTAGGTGTTGACTACAACTTGGACAGAGGACCAGCTGCTGGGAGCAAATCAAACACTTGATCTAAAAAAGAAATGCTAATTAAGCATAGGCCTACTATTCTCTAATGTATTAAGTCATTGGACAGTGTGTGGACCATTTTTGTGGGGCAGATGATAGGCATTTTTCCAGCATTTTCCACTTTATTACAATTTTTACCAAAAAAAATGGACGGGACAGGCTGAGATATATCGGTTCCTTCCACTGATAATAGCTGGTTCACCTTTACCTTGCGCACGGCAGTCTAGCAAACAAGCTTAATAACCGAATATTAGGCCACTATTAATGATACAATTAGGCATAATAAATAAGTGACACTATGCTAACAAGAGTGGGTCGAATACTAAAACTCTTCCGGACTACAATTCTCATAGACTCAGTGTCACTTCCCGTTAGTCACATGGTTGCACGCATCATTTCCCTGTCACATGGCCCGCACTTGCGGGCTATTTAAACGCCTAGATTTGTAGTTCTTATTTATGTCTTATATTGCCTTTATGCGTACACGTCAGAGCAATTTCCCCTTGTTGATTCACCTGGCTATTACTGGACTGCCTATTGGATTACTGATTGTTTGCTGCCTGCCTACGACCCCGCTTCGGATTACGTTTTTGGATTGTTTGCCGCCTGCCTCAACCCCCGCCTGGACTACCGTGTTTGCATTGCCTTGTATGTTTCTGTTCGCTGGTTATTTATACCTTATTCCTGTCTGATCTGAGAAATAAAACGCTGCAAATGGATCCTCATATCTCCGCGTCCTCGTTACACTAACGTTTCCATATGGTTCCCATTTGGGTATTTTTGGAAAACAAATAAGAACATTCTGAAAACCAAAAATTGTTGAACTGAATTAACAGATTTATGGGGGGGAATGGTTTAAAATTCATAAAAATGTAACATCGGCAAGTCTTAAAAGCAAATTTCTTTCTTTCAAACATGCGAGACAGGACACATCTGAATGGAAAAAAATTAGAAGTACCTTAAAACATGTCAGGATCCTGTTTTCTGTCTAGTCTAAGATCGCGTTTTGCCAGGATCCTGACTCTGTCCTGGTTATGTGTCAGAGCGCTGGGATTAGGATTATGTGGTCCACGTCAGTTATGTATTACGTCTAGTGTTCGTTACCCAATTGATAACCTGACACGGACAGGCAGACCGGGCATTTTCCCGGTGGGCCTACACATCTCATACTATTTTTGTCTGATCGGCCCATTAAACGTGTATATTGGCAGCCCATTATTTTATCTGCTTAATTCATTGTTGGCGCTGTGGTCTTTGTGGCGGTGTAATGTCAGCATCTATTTTTTTTCTGACAGACCAGCCAATAAGACATTTGATCAGCAGCCCATTGGTTCTTTTCTTAATTGACATTGCAGCGTCAGTGTGCAACTGTTCAAATAGTCAGAGAGAGATGCAGAAGAAACGCAAGGGAGGCACAGACAAACTGCGCAAAAAACGTCCCGTCAGACAGACACCGTGTGGAGGATACTGCTTTCAAAACACTTAGGCTATGAAATAAGTGTAGGTACTGCTTGATATAACAACCAAAAACACAAAATTGTGGTGATAACGCAACACTGCAATAAAATAATAACACACTTTGCTCTGTGACTATAAGTTTGGCTTGTTACATTTATGAGCGCAGGTGTAGTATAGCTACCACACTATAACGTCTCGGCCGTTCTGAGCACCTTACGGTAACACTAAGACAAATAGCACATCTTTAAAATATTTTTTTGATGTTTCCCTGTTAAGCAAAAGTTTTTACTTTTGTTAAAAGGTCTCTGATACGTTGCTTTATTAAAATCAAGAACATTATTATGTTAATAAATATTAACAGTGAGTCAGCTGGGAGTATTTCTGTTTCTTATTTATTATAGTGAATAGTGTATTTTAGAACCTAACAAAAATGTTCATGGACAATATACAGAAATGAAACTGAGACACCCACAAGGCTGTATTTGTTTCTTTATTAATTTAACAACTTTGTATCCATTTTCTATACCTTATTGTTGTACCAATGCAGCTTTGTGTAGCTCTTTTTAGAGAATAATAATAGTACCTGATTGCATTAACAAAAAACTCACCTCAGTCTTTTCTCATGGTTGAAATGGCATCCCAAAAGAGGAGGAGAGTGTCAGTAGGAGAGAGAAGAGTGTCAGCGAAGAGAGAGGAGACGGTCAGTGAGAGAGAGAGCAGGGGTTGCCTGTTCTTAATGACTGTTCAATGCTATAGTATGGAAAACAGTGATCATCTTATTAACAATTTATTATGTTTCTGCTCTTTCTCCCTTGATCACACAGAAAACACAAGATGGATGTCATAGCTTGTTTTAGGATTCATCTGTGTGGATTATATAGTTTTATTGTATGAATAAATTACATTTTCTATAAGTATTTAATGTGTTAACTCACACTTTCCTATCATTTAGTGCTTTTATGGACTAGGAGTTGGTATACATATTCAAGAGTGTGCAAAGGTGAGTGGTATTTGTGATCGTATGTAGTGGGCCAGTCTGGGCCAAAATGCAAGAGCCGATTTATTTTCCCATTCCAGCCCTGACTACAATTCGCTTTAGTGGTGTAGGACAAAGTTCCTGTTTGACTCAAAACTAAATTAAGGTTCATCAGGAAACCTTGATGAACCCTAATTTCTGTCAGCACTCTTCTGCAGACACTGTTGTACCTTGTGTCTGCAGATCAGCTTGAATTTGTTTGGAAGTTAATCAGGGTTCTTTATCCACTATTCGAATAATCCTTTGTTGTAATTTTTTATTAATTTTGCTCCTCCATCCACGCCCAGGGAAGTTAGCTACAGTGCCATGGGCTGTAAACCTCTTGATGATATTGCGCGCAATGGAGAGAGGAACATTAGGACCTCTGGAGATGGACTTGTAGCTTTGAGATTGTCCATGTTTTCCCACAATTATTTCTCTCAAATTCACAGACAACTCTTTACACTTCTTTATTTTCTCCATGCTCAGTGTGACACACAACACAAAGGTTGAGTCAACTTTTCTAAATTTTAACTGGTTGCAAGTGTGATTACTATTTAGCCCACACCTGTTACTTGCCACAGGTGTGTCTAAATACAAATTACAGAAGCATCACATGCTTGAAGAGCAATTATTTCTTACAATTTTGACAAGGTGCCAAAATTTTTGTTCAATATTTTTGGGGTTCTGTGTGAAATTGAGATTTGTCAAATCAGATTTGACTTCTCTGTTTTTTGTGTTGTTCCAGTGCAAACAAAAATGATAAGCATGTAAATACCAAAACATTTGCAATTGGAACAATTTTCTGAGAGAAGTGTTGCATTTTCTGACAGAATTGCAAGGGTGCCATTATTTAATAAGGATATGTATATGTAACTATGACTGTAACCCATGACTGTATATGTGCAGGAGTATATTTTTGGTATATATGCAGTATATATTTTTGGTCTTTGCCTATGACTCTGCAGGTGTGATGACACACCTCTCCCTCCTCTCATTTCTTTGTTTCGCTCACCCTTAACCCACCATCGGTGTTGTGGGCTTGCCGCGGGTCTGCCCGTCTCCATCTATGCCAAGGCTGGAGGATCCCTCGACTCCATGGGTCTGACGACTCTCTGCGGTCTGGGTACCATCTGGCTCCTCCTGTCCCAGCTCCATCCTGTCTCTGCCCTGGCTCCTCAAGTCTTCACCATGGCTCCTCCCTCTGTCAACGCCACCCTGGCCTCCTGTCTACACTCCACCCAAGCCCCAGCTCCCCCCTTCGGTTGTGTCTTCTGCGGCCTGAGGACGCACCGTCCAGGAGGGGGGAGTTCTGTAACAATCCTGGACTCTTCCTGGTTTGTTTTGGTTTCGGTTCTGTTTTTTCCTTATTTAGTTTACTTCCTGTTTTATTAGTAAATCACGTGTTCCCGTCATCTGGTTCCCTATTTAAGTTCTCCCTCTTCCTGTCATGTTGGTTGGTTATTGAATGATTGGGTTATTGAATTGGATTGCATTGAACAAATAGCGTTACTGTACGGTTGACGAATGTGTTTGTATCTCGACTCTTGTTTGGGTTAACGGTTAGTGTTTGTATGTCTGTCGTATCTGTTACGGAGGAGGTCGCCGCTCCTCCTCCTTCCTGCCGCCAGAGGGAGCCATCACCAGAATACTAGCTTCCATTCCGGACTACATTTCCCATGACCCTCGTACCTAGGTCAGATGACTTCCTGTTTGCCACCTGTTTCTAATCAGCTGCACTATAAAGCCACACTACTCGGTGCGATGTTTTGTTTTGCCATGTGCAGAGCAAGAGCGTTTCAGAGCGTTTTCCCGGACTGCTCTCCCATTACCAATTGGACTGTTTATCGTTTTTAACTTTTTGCTGCCTGTCTCTTGTTTTTGCTATGGACATTTTTGTTTAATGTTTGCTGCCTGCCTCGACCCTTGCCTGTGTACTTGTTTTGATCTTGTCTCATCTACACTGCTCTGTTCGCCAGTATTTGACCATTGCCTGTATATTGTTTATTCTATTGATTAAAGTGCTGCATATTTACAGTATCATTAATTTTTTGATATTCCTCGCTCCGCTCCTTCGTCTGTGTTCCTCTGCCTCCTCATAAACACTCAGTAACGTTACACTGCCATCTTAGTAAAGCATACAGCATACGTTTTCACAAGCTTTTAATTATATTAAAATATTGTAAATGTTGTAACTATTTGCACTAGATTCTCTGGGCTCTACCAGGCCCAGATAGTATTTTAATAATGCTGTCTAACAGTATTTAATAATACTATTTAATGCAAATTTACTAGCTATAAATAACTAGCTCAATCAACATGTCAAAATAAAAAAGACCTTTAAACTAAAGATGATAACATAACTTTTGAATGTATTATTGCTTTAGTTTCCCAAAATTGTAACCCCTTGAATTGCCTTAGGAAACATTTTTGGGATTTGTCTTCAGGATTGGATTTGCACAAAACAAACAATAAGCCCACTGCAGTTCTAATTTGTTTGATTTTCATAATTTGTCTAATTTTTCAGTTAACAAATGTTTTTTTTAACAGCACCTAATAAGAGTACCCTTTCCTTCGTGTGTAATACAGCTGTTTGTGTTATACTCTCCATTAAAAAACATTTTCTCTGAACTGCCTGCAAATCTTTACTTGTGGTACTGCCATTATTTCTGTGAAAAAGCTATGCCTACTGGAGTAATTTCACTATGTTCACTACTCGCCTGGTACAGTTACTGTATTTGTATCATGACATTATTTAAAATAATTGCTGTGAAACCAATAACTTTGCTAATGTTAAATTATTTCTACATAGGACAGAATATTAGTTATATTAGTAGTATATTATCAGTAATATTAGTAGTAACTTGGAACACAGAGACTCACAGATCACCACAACTGTAACTTACAGATTTGTCTGCGTTTACAACATAAGAGGCGACAAATCTTTTACAGATGTAAAACGCTTTGAGTTATGTGCGTGCTGTCAGTGTTTTTTCTCCTTGCTCTGTGGTATTTTCTTTAACTGCGTGGTGCTAAACATGTGAGAGTTTGCAGCCCTGCCTTAAAACAGCTGTAACCAGCTTTGTGCTTTAAAATGATGGTTGCGAGCTAATTTTAACATAAAGGCGTGAATCTCCTGGGCCTCTTCAAACAACCCAGCGGTGGACACAGCAGATCTAACTCAACAACTAAAAAATTTAAACTACCCAAAAGTGTTTAAAATGTGATAACCCAGCAAATATACCCAACAGGCTCAGCCCAGCACTATGGGTTAAAAAAATAACCCAGCAGTTTTTAGTGTGTGATAATACAATTAATTGCATATATCACACTGTTATTATTAATTGAAATATGTGGACATTTGACACTTATTTAATCACATTACAGTAAGGAATATATGTTGGGTAAAAGTAATGGCGTTAAGTAGCATGTTTACCTACCACGTAAAGCGCACAATGGCATCGGCCCCATACTGGCCACAAGTGGTTAACTCATTTAATGATTGCTTTTGACATTTTTTATTAACATGCAGTCCAGACACATGGAAAGAAACTATAAACAACTATAAAGCATGCTTATCCAAGCGGCGCTCAAAAACAAAAAAACAGAAATCAAATACTGAAAGCTTATTACTGTTAGCTTTTAAGGGGTTCATTCACAGCTGAACATCTGCTTGGGTCAGTTTGAGCCAGTTATTGGATCAAAATGACCCAAAATTGTTAAAGTAGCCAAAACCTGCTTGAAAAGTCACTAAGGGTGTTTTCACACCTTTAAATTGATTGCGTTGTTCCGAAACCTGGGGTTAAGTTACTACAATGTTGAAATTTAATCTTGGTACGGTTGGCATTCACAAGGAAAAATTTCCAAACGGACCAAACTTGCTTAATACAAGTCAGTAAACTGGTGAGTAAACTCTCCTTGAATTGGTCAGAGTGCATCTGTTTATTCTCCCATATACCGCTCAAGGTTGTCATCCATCCGTCAGGATGGACAGACAGCACCTTCGCAGGATTATTGCGGCTTTTTTGGTAGCTGCTGTTATATTAGTTCATTATTTTGAGCAGGAATCAATACTTAGGCGGGACAACGTTCTTACCAAGCACCTATTGTGGAAGAAGAGCAATTAGAAGACATTTTAGAAAAAGAAGCGCTTTGGTTTTAATTGGCGTTGACGTGCTTACCTGAAGTCGTCACCAAACAGCTATCAAGTATGTTCTTGGTTAATTAAACAATAAGACCCAAGACAAAATGGTTTAATGGTAGTTTATTAATAACAAATAATAAATCAAGCAATGTGTTTCTTCAAAAACGATTTAGCATACTAGTTGCCAAGCAACACAATGACGCACGCTGCTTAGTAATACTAATATAATAAATTCACAGGTATAGTATATACAGGTATATTTGCTTTCCTAAATTGCAGCGTGTTGATTATTTAAATGTGTTAAATAAACCATTTTATGGTCATAAATTTTTTTTATGGGTATCATTGTGGAAAATGTGTATTCATGCATGCTGCTATTATATAAGAAATATGGTTCGTTGGTTCATTGTGTCGGATTGCTTTCGCACTTATTGCGAACCGCTCCAGAGGTTGTTTGCAATCGGACCGAGACCACCTTGTTCAGGCGGTCTCGGAACGATTGTTTTGGTGCGGGTCCGAGCGCGATTGCCGTGTTCACATATGCCCAAACGAACCGAACCAAGGGGGAAAATGCACCAGGTTCCGTAACAAACACTCAGGTGTGAAAACACCCTAAATGTCACCAGATGACATCGCGTGTAATAAATACAAAGGAGATTGATATTGAGTTTTTTTTATAAATAAAGCATTCTCCACCAATGATATAATTATTTAAGAACAAGTTCACTTAATTAATGTTAATAGATCTATTCTCCACCATTATACTAGTGTAGTGAATCGAGGGTCAAATCAATGAAACAGTGTTGTTTAAAACACTATTTCGTTCAGGGAATAGTTCATTCAGCTTAAAGGAAAATCTGCATAATTGTCATTTAATATATATATTTTGTAGTATGTAATCAGCAGAAATGATGACAATAATCAGCTTATGCATTCACCAGCGAGTACATATGCAATCTTATTGGATCTAAGAAACATTATTTGTCTGGCCTTGAAAAACAACACATCTCTGCTTACACAGGACTTTAGAGCATGGCAAGATTGAACACAGTTTAAGTGACCTTATTTATAAGCATGAACGCAGCAACAATCAAGAGTGAATACATATGGGTGTTTATTAAACTACACTACAGGGGAAACATATAACATAAAACTTGACATAAACGTACATGCATTAAACACATAACCAAACACAAGGAGAGAGAGAGAGAGCGCAGATGTTAAGCCCATAAAGAGTTAAATCAGCTAAGCATCTCTGAATGAGCCATCAGTCAACTTAACACGACTATTCTATGTATATAGAAATGGGATACTTGCATTCAGCTCTAGTGCATAGCGTGAATTTAAATGCGTGTGGAGAGTCCTAAGTGGTTCAGATATTCGATGTAGTTGGTTAAGTTCCGAGGATCATCTAAGTTAGCTGAAGTGATGTCCAGAGTTAGGGTCTTAAAGAGATTTAGCCAGAGGTTGCCCCCCCTCCCCTGTGGGGGGCAGAAGATCCTTGAAGAGACCAAGAGCAAGAGACTAAGACAAGAGAGTAAAAGTGAACTGATTGTTGGCAGTCATTTTTAACTTCACACAGGGCACGCCCAGTGAGGCCAAAATCAACCAATAGATGTTGAGTAGGCTAATGTTTCTTTCAATGTTTCTTTCTTTCACTCAACACCTTATTTGCAGGCCTGAGGTCTTAAGTGAAGGGGGTATTTTACGATCCCTAAATGATCCAAATATTATATCTAATATCAGACAATGGAACGAATATGAAATATAGTGGCTGAATGCAATCCTTAAAACTACATGTTAACCAGCAGTCATTTAGCAATCACATAACTGCTGCTATGCTAAAATCCTGACAAATCTGCCAAAAACATAAGTTTAGGATGGCTGCTATGCAGTGAGTACAGATGTATCTACATGTGAAATGATAATTAGAGAGAAAGAAAGTTAGAAGCATCTTTCTTATTTGTTTTCCTCGCACAGGACACATAGCTTCCAACTAGATATAAAACTATGTAGACTACAGTTTACTGAAAGAAGCTAAGGTTTGTCCAATAAGTCGCTAGATTTGTTACTAGAATAAAGTTGTTACGAGGGTCTGAAAAGTCGATAAATCTGGCCACACTGATGATGATCTTATCATTTGACAAAATGTCATGGATCAGCACAACCTTTTGAATTTTTGAAGGTAATGCCATATTAACACAAAAATGACAAAAGCAGCTAGGATTGAACAAAACAAGGTAATGGGTCATTTTTATTGTTTATCAAATGTTAATTTGTATGTAAAAGGCTAGTTTAAATGTATTTTATACTGTGTACACCACAGAGAGCAGTTGATCCAGCTTGAGCTTACGGAATTCATACATATTTTATAAGGTGGGTAATTCATATGAATTTGTGCAATATGAAATGTACAAAAGCATATGATTATTAAGCAGTCCCTCCAGGATTTCACGATTTTTTTTGGTGATTTCTGCGATGAAAATGACTAATTTTGTGGTGGTTAGTCCTAGAAATTTGTTTCAAATTTTTTAATAATTAGGATATCACATTTACCAAATTAGGTATTATGTTAGATGCACAATATCATACACAATACAAATCAAACATAAAGCATGTTTATTTTGGTCTCTTAACAAATTCTGAAACATTTCCTACCTGACCTTTGTAAACATTAACAGCAGGTGTAAAAATTTATACTGTACATACCGTGTGTAAAACCCAACTCGTATATTACAATCAACCTGTAATTTACTGCTCTGCAATTCAGGCACAAAACCAAAACTTTCATAAACTCATCATACAAACAAACAGAATGCAAACATTTGCCATTCTATTATGTTAACATATATTTTAACCTACAAACATTTGTGCTAATGTGTGCTCACACTGTCAGGATCCTGGCTCTGTCTAGTCTGTGAAATCGCGTTTCGCCAGGATCCTGACTTTGTTTTGTTTTGTGTCAGAGCGCGAGCATCAGACTCCGTCCTATCTGTCTCTGTTTAGTTTCGTTTTAGGGCGGAGCCTGGACTCGCTCTTTGGGTGTGCGTTATGTGTGAAGCACATGGCTTTTACATATTCATCGGCCATGTGCTCATGTCTTACGTCATTCCCCCGCCTCCTCGTTCCCTTGTTACTCGTTTTGTTAATTTCGCGCACCTGTTTGCAATTGTTCCCCTTACGTATTAATCCCCTCGCGTTTGTTGTCTTGTGCTGGTCCGTCTGGTTTGCTATTTTTCTGTTTCTTTCTTTTCGTCCCAAGCCAGTAATTTATCTTAAAAGATTTATAATTTGTTCTATGTTGTTCCTGTTATTTGTTTAACCGTCTCGCTATCTGTCATTCAGTTTAGTTCGCCCCCCCTCATTTAGTCTCGTCAATGTTTCATGTTCTTTTTGTGTTAGTTTTTGTTAATCGTTCCTTGTCTGGTCGTTGTCATCAGTTCTGTTTAGCTTTTAGTTTTTGTTCTTCTTGTTCAGTTCGTTAAGTGTTAAATGAATCTAGTATTTGCCTTAGCTTTTAGTTCTAATACTCTTGTTAGTTCTCTGACTGTTTGATTTATCTTTTATAATTTCTTTTTTTTCTGTCATTTAATTAGTGATTGTTCTTTTGTTCTAGACTTGTTAGTTATTGTTTATTTGATTACTGTTGTTTATTTCGGTTTACGCCCTCTTGTGGCGAGTTTGTCATTATCCTTGTTGCCTTTGTTAAATTTGTTAATACATTATTTTTGTTTTACTCCTGTCTGCGTTTGTGTTCCTCCCGTCCACAACCCTGACACACATTTGGCAGAGGCATTTACATTCAACTTTAAAACATTTTCGTCCTTTTTCAGTAGACCACTGTCCACTTTCTGATTGTAATTACTTTCTGATTGTATTATGCTTACAGTTTAGCTGCAACGTGTTTATTTCGTTAACTTTATTTTTTTTCTGCTGGTTCGCACTCATGCATGTAACTTACACGTGCTTTCCATGTGGCTAATGCTAGCGTGTGTATTTTTTATTTTAAACTAATTGGAAAAAATGGTACTTTAAGTTTTGCATTAGTGATTTTTTTATATAGCTGTTAACTTATCGAAAATTGAAATATACAAGATCATTACTTGGTGCCTAACTTTTACAGTGAAATTTTATCAGCATTTTTTTCTTAAAGTTTGCTTATGCTCTGTTTTCACAGGTCCATGTGAGAAGATGCAGTGTAAGTGTAAGTTTTGTGAATTTATATGTGACAAACGGGGTTACCTATTAAAACATAATAGGTTAAAACATGGAAGTTACAGCCTTCTCTTTGGACTTGCGTATGCACTTCATCTAAACTACCCCAAACCAATGAAGAACACATTCCAGTTCATCCAACAGGTACTTCTAATGGTGGGCCACACTGACTTGAAGCCCAGGTTACAGACATTCAAGAACCAGCTTGCAATTTAATTTTGACAGGAGTGGCTGTTTACTGTTCTTGATGTGCACAATCTCTGAGGTGATTCTCTTGTTCCAAATGTCCTGTCATTGCTGTCAGTTAAATTAAACCAGTTAAATTAGAAGAGGTTAAAAGAGAAAGTGGTTAAAAAGAGAGAGGTTAAAAGAGAAAATAAAGAGTTAAATTGTACCAGTTTTCTGTGGTAAAAATGTTTAAAATTCACAGTGGTCATCTTTGTTTTAAAGAGTTGACTCAATTTTTAATGCTTATCCAGTTTTAATGCATGTTTAGTCATCCAGAGGGATATGGCATATTGTTGAATACTATGTGTTCGTGTTATTGTAAGCAATTTGTACAGTTGTTGACTAGCAAACAAGAATTGCATGTCAAAAAATGTTACTTGTTTTTTGTTCATACATGGATGAATACACTATACTGCCTGTTTTTATGAGCAATAAAAACATTGGAATGCGGTTAGTTTATTTCTTTAACTAGTATTATTTCTTAATTGTAAGGCATTAGGTTATATAACATCTATCAATAGTTAGAATTAAAATTCAATAAGATTTTTTAATATAAATTGTACACCAAAATAAATAGTGTAAACTAATGGTTTTCAGTAAAGACTATTAATGCAAACCTGATTTGTCTACTGCACCCACTAACATTTTTATGTTTATAAAGCTTAACCCGTTTATTTTAGATTTGTAAAAACTAATCTTGTTTAGTGCAACGGGTTTCTACGCAAATTTCTAGTAAAGTCAACTAATTCGGGTTAAGAGTGTAGGTTTCATCGACGGCCGTCTAATTTCATCTGCAACTAAAAACGCTGACTGAGTTCTCTTTTGAGTCTGTGAGTAGTGAGAACTGAATATGAAACGATCATCTGCCAGAGCATCAGGCTATGTTATTTCTTTTGTTTCTATTTGACATTATAAAGGGATAGTTTGTGTTTTTTCTTAATACTGTTATACTTGTTCCATGCTTCAGTTTAATAGTTGTATTTCTTTTCTTTCGCTGAACGTTAGGGGTCTAAGAGACAATACCAAAAGACAAGCTACTTTTTTGTTTTGTAAGGAGACAAAAGCTCAGTGTATTCTGTTGCAAGAAACTCATTCAAGTGGCAGTGATCGTACCTTTTGGTCTAATCAGTGGGGTGAACCAATTTTATTTGCCCTTGGCACAACTCGCTCAGGTGGTGTTGCTTTTCTTTTCAACAATTTTCCTGGGAAACTTATTGAGTCCAGATCCAGTTTAGATGGACACTGGTTATTTTGTATTCAAAAACTTGAAAATTGTTGCATTGTTTTAGGAAATGTGTATGGTTACAACAATGTATCTCAAAACAAACTTTTAATTTCAGAAATTTCATTGATATTAGAGGAAATAAAAACAAAGTATGTTACTGACTTTGTGATATTGGGTGGTAATTTTAATATGGTGTATGATGAGTGGTTGGATAGGTCACCGACTAAATATGATGTACATCATTATAATTCATTATTGCTAGATTTTTGTAATAATCAAGGTTTAATAGATCCCTGGCGTGAATTAAACCCTTATCAGAGTTATTTCTATAACCCTTATTTCTTGGTTTAAATCTGATGCCTCTAGCAAGTCTCGAATTGACTTTTGGTTAATTTCTTATAGCTTTTTGCACTATCAAACAATATCCAGTATATCGGCGGCTCCCCTTACAGACCACTGTTCAATTGAGTTGAGAATAATTCATAAAAATAAACCTTTCCGGAACAAGGGTTATTGGAAATTTAACTCTAAATTTACCTAACTTCATGGAAAAGAAGATTATGCAATATTGGTTAAAGACGCAATTTTAAGTATTGTTAATGATGATAGACTGGATTCTTGGTAAATGAATGAAAAGTAAATGGGAATTCTTTAAATACAAAATTCGTCAATTCTCTATTTCTTATGGTAAACAGCTTAATAAATATTATGTTATAGAAGAGACCTCTATCATTAAAGAAATAAATGAATACTCTAACAAAGTAAGTTTAACAGAGGATGATAAATCAAGATTGTTATTTTTGCAGTCACAGTTGAATAAAATCTATATGAGGAAAGCTAAAGGGGCATATATAAGATCAAGAGGATGGAAAAAGGAGAGAAAAGCTCAGCTTATTTTTGCAAGTTAGAAAAAAAGCGTCAAGAAAAAAATTCTGTTAACTTTAATAATTGATGGGATAGAATGCCCAGATACGCAATTATTAGCAAAAGAAACTGCTAACTTTTATCAAAATCTATACTCATCGTCCTCCCTAATTCTGGACCCTAATCCCCTCTTTGAAAAGATTAAAGAATTTGTCCCTCATATAGATGAACAATTCAAAATTATATGTGATGCAGAATTAACAATTGAGGAGCTTGACTCTTCTAACTTTTATCGTCATTTTTGGGATTCGTTAAGGGAATTTCTTTTTGTAGCTTTTCAGGAAATTTGGTTTTGGTTTTGCCTAGTTCAATAAGACAAGGACTAATAACACTTATTCCCAAACCAGGAAAAGACTCTAGATTTTTGGATAACTTACACAAACTGGAGACACATACTGGATTCATTAGAGGCTGGTCTATACATAATAATATTCGACTAGTTGTGGACTTGCTAGAGTATAATCAGGAAATTGAGGATGATGGAGTTTTTTTTATTTCTAGACTTTTACAAAGCTTTTGATATGTTAGAGCATTCCTTTATTTTTAAGTGTTTGCAAATGTATGGGTTTGGTGAGAATTTTTGTAAGGTTATTCAGTAATTTTATACAAAAACTAATAGTTCAGTTGCCCTACCAACAGGTACTTTACCTAGATTTGATATCAAGAGGGGAATTAAACAAGGCTGCCCCATCTCACCTTCATTGTTTATTTTGGCTACAGAGATGTTGGCCCTCCTTATTAAAAATTCAAAAATTGAAAGATTAAACGTGTTTAAACAGGACCTTGTAATTAGTCAACAGCTGACGACACCACATTATTTTTAAAACAATCTTGATCAGATTCCTAAAGCAATTGAGAATTTGAGATTGTTACCATATGAGATTGTGAGATTATTACCATACATGAATGCCCCCTTAAAACTGCATATAATATTCCAATTAAGTGTCAAATATTTAGGCATACACATTTTTAAAGATGTGATCATGATGGAAAAGCAAAATGTTTGGGACAGGTTGAATGAATGTAGAGGTAGACTTGATGCATGGATGCCGCGGGATTTGTCCATTTTTGGTAGAATTTATTTAACTAAAATGGAGAGTTTGGCTAGGTGTATCTATCCTGCATCTTGTCTTTCTATTTCAAGCAAAGCTATTAATACTATTAACCAAATTAACTTGTATAAACTCTTGTATAAATGGTATGTTAAAGGTTAAATGGCTCAAAAATTGTATAAATTAAAATATTTTTTGGTTTTGTATTCCCAGAAGTTTATTTAAAAGCTGGGTGGAATTGATTTCCTACTAAGATGTGACTTTACTGTTACCAATCAAATGATCTGCCTTTCATCAACAAATTTTGCTGTATTGGAAATTGTTATATAATCACAATTTCACTCCACACAGAAGCCCAATATGGAACAATAGGTTTATTGTGTTTAGGTATGTATTCATGTATTCTTGATTGGCTTGAAAAGGGTGTTTGGTCAGTCCTTCATTTAATGAATGAGGATGGGAGTTTGTTATCTTTCAGTGACTTCTGTTCCAAATACAATTTGCACTGTGAACATAAGCAATTTGAGCATGTTTTAAAGGCCATTTCAAAAAGTTTTATAGGTCTAGTACAAAACACTATTGTCAACATTCCAGATGGATCATGTGAACTCCCATCACTTTTCTTTAATGGTAACGACCTCAAAGCAGTGCTTCCCAACAAACTTATTTGCTCTTGTTTTAATTCTGTACTTATCCAATATCTTTATACCACAACAATATTTTGCAAGGTTATGATAAACCAACTATTAAAAAACTATGGACACAATATATTAGCTTTCCAGTGGCTTATAAAGCAAAGGAAACTCATTTAAAAATATTTAATGGTATATATCCCTCGGGTGAGTTTTTAAGACCGGTTTAATTTTGAAGAAAATGCCTGTTTTTTTTTGTCAAATTGACATAGAGACAACTGATCATCTTTTCTTTGTTTGTGTATTCCAGAATTTTCTGGGAAAATATGTCTTATTGGTTGAGGACAAAAATCCAGTCACTGCCCAATTTTGTTAGAAACCACATTGTTCAGAATAATGTTAGATAATAAAAAAAAGATTTTTTCATGAATATAATGTTGATTTGGGCAAATGTTTTCTTCACAAATGCAAATGTATGAAGACAAAACCTTATTTTTCTGTTTTTAAAAAAGACTATCTTTATAATTACTTTCCGTCTTTAGAATATATGAAAGGTAAAAAGGCCAAGAAACTTGTTAAACTAATAAAAAAACTTGATTTACATGAAGAGGGATGAAAAGACCCCTATTTACACTTTTTTAATTATTATTATTTATTTATTTATTTTTCCTTTCTTTTTTGATATTTTCACAAAATATATGTAATTTTTACTGATACTTTGTGTCTGGTTTGTTAGACGTGCCTTGCTAGGTATCTGTTTACTTACATCTGTTAATGCCACTGTATATGTGTATTATGTTCAATAAAAAAAACAGAAAAAAAAACAGAAAAAAAAAACAATAACAGGAAGTGAACGCGGAAAACACAAAAGGCAGAAACTACATTTCATAATAAGAGTCCGGACTCCCAGCANAAAAAAAAAACAATAACAGGAAGTGAACACGGAAAACACAAAAGGCAGAAACTACATTTCATAATAAGAGTCCGGACTCCCAGCATAGCGTGGGAGTCCGACTTCGTAACATATAGAAGTACATATAGGCTATACATAAAATGCTTTTCTCTAAAGGTGCCGTTTGTGGGTGCTGCAAATTAGGACAATCACATAAAATGTGTGATGACCTTATAATTCATTATCAGTAATGTTACAATAACAAAGTAATAATAGACATATGCTTTGATTAGACTGATTTTTTAAAATTTCATAGACTTAACATTGAGGTGCATTTTGTGATGTTACAGCTCCACATCAGAATGTTGTAGAGACTTGGGGGTGGGCTCATATCGCTCAACTTAGTAAGCAGCAACACATGTTATCAGATCCCTTTTTGTTATCAGACCCCTTGTTAAAAAACCACAACTTGATCCCAGAAAACTAGTAAACTACAGATGCATCTCAAATTTACTTTTTATTTCAAAAAAACTAAAAAAAGTGGTGTCTTCACAGATATGTTCATTGCTGGAAAAAATGGTATCTGCGAGAATTTTCAGTCAGGGTTCAGGCCATATCACAGTACAGAGACTGCTCTCATCAGAGTGACCAATGATCTGCTTTTGTCAGCCAATCGTGGCTGCACCTCTCTTCTAGTATTACTCGACTTTAGCACAGCCTTTGACACTATTGACCACAGCATTCTACTAAATATGCTTGAAAATGATGTTGGCATAAATGAAACTGTACTGGCATGGTTTAAATTATATTTATCTGACCGATTCCAGTTTGTTGTTGTGAGTAAAGGTGTCATACCGATCACAAGTCCAATATGGAGTACTGCAGGGCTCAGTGCTTGAGACCCTACTTTTCACCCTGTACATGCTACCTCTGGGAGCAATTATTAAGAGACATGGAGTTAGTTTTCATTGTTATGCTGATGATACTCAGCTGTACATTTTATCTAGGCCCAAAGAGACTCATAAATTCACCAAACTAATGATAACCACATTTCCAATATTTGTAAAACTGCAATATTTGATAAAAATATATCAAAACTACAACACATGCTCTCAAAGCAAGACACTGGTTTTTATTCAAATTTATTCATGCATTTATGACATCAAGACTTAATTATTGCAATGCCCTACTTGGTGGTTGCTCTGTAAGATTAATTTAAAAACTCCAGATGGGTCAGAATGCAGCAGCCAGAGTTCTCACAAGAATGAACAAGTATGACCATATAAGCCCAGATTTGTCAACACCACTGGCTGCCTATCAAGCATCGTATAAATGTTAAGATTTTGCTGATTACCTACAAGGCCCTGAATGGTTTAGCTCCTCAATACCTAAGCGAGCTTCTCTCCTATTGTGCCCATAATTTCAAAACAAGTGCTGGTGAGAGATCCTACTCGTATTTGGCACCCAAACTTTGGAATAGTCTTCCCAGTGTTGTCCGGGAGGCAGATATATTATGTCAGTTTAAATCTAGATTAAATACCCGCCTTTAATCTAGCCTACACATAGTCCTATGGATTTATTACTCAAATCCCTTAAGGGATTATTAGGCTGCATTAATTAGGTAAACCGGAACCGGGGACACTTCCCACAGGAACAGATGTACTGTCTCCACACTAAATCTTTCTGTCTTTCATTCCCCAAGGTCCTATAATCAGCTGGATCCAAACTCTGAGACCAGATGGTGGGGGACTGGATGGACCACCCCTAAGGCAGATCATCAGGATTTGATAGACTTCCTTAGTAAACCTACCGTTATATACATGCCTGTTATATACATCTACTTTTAGCTTAGTTAGTTTCTATATTTTGTTCCCTGCGTAGTCACAGCAGTGTGATGTTATGAACCATCAGTTTTTCATCAATAAATAACAATAAATCATTATAATCAACTGTGTTCATGTAACTGTTCAAGACAGTTACAAATTGCAGCTTTAATGTGCCAGAGGGAACTGGCCGTACTAGTTGAGCCTGGCTTCTCAGTTTTTTTTTCCATCTATACATCATTGAAGTTTTGGTTCCTTGCCACTGTCGCCCTGTTGGCTTGCTTGCTGGGAGACTGCTGACGTCTAACTTAGCCTAAGGTTTTGTAAATTGTAAACTTCTAATATTTGTATTGTATATATATTATGTATGTATGTATTCTACTTTTGTCTATTGTGTGTAGTTCATGGTACTCCCTTATACCCGTCCCATAAGATGTTATCTTTTATATGCCATCTTCATGTAAGATAGAAGACATATCTTGCTTAATGATTTTGTGGTTTTATTGGTTCAGTCAACACTTTATTCATAAACCTACTATAAACCTAGCATACCTAATTAGTCTTATAACATTTTTTCGGTGTTTTATTATTATTAGTATTATTTTATATGTAAAGCGGCTTTGAAGCAATGTTGTAAAAACATTGTTAAAAGCGCTATATAAATAAAATTGAATTGAATGTCATAGATCCGCATCACAACGTCGTAGAAGACTTGGGGGTGAGCTCATATAGCTCATCTTAGTAAGCAGCTATAAGTAGTGACATTTCGACTTCATAGTCATGCAACTTCATGGAAAACAATTACAGTACCTTAGCAACCACCCTATTAACTTCCATTTAAAAAGGTGAGAGGCATCAGAATATCATAGAGACAAGTGGGTGGCCTCTTATGACTCAGACTGGCAATTACTCATAAAATTATTACCATCGAAACTGTCCAACCATACCCTAGCAACCAATATAAAATTAGCTATATCTCAGCACCAGAACCATAGAAACATGGTAGTTGTTTTATTGATTCTTTTGATTTACACACACATCCATCTATTGGTTTTAGCATGTTTTCTGTCTACCTACACCGCAGCAACCATTTACTGTGCCCTAGCAAACATGTATTAAAACAAATAAGCAATATCTTAGCATTAGAGACATGTGGGTGGGATTATTTGACTCAGGCTGTCAGTGGGCTTTAGGTAGTGCCCTGACAATTTCCTGTTCACACCCTAGCAACCATTTAGATCACCCTAGCAACGTTATAGCTTCATGAATAAGCCATATTTTAGTATTTAAATCATGCTAATATGTGATTGCATCATGCTGAAATGTGATACCTTCATGCTTATTGATGCTAAAAAACATGCTAGTATGTTAACTAATGTTAAAACTATCAGGATCCTGGCTTTCTGCCCAGTCTGAGAGATAGCGTTTTGCTAGTATCCTGACACAGTCTATGTTACGTTTTAGGTTTTAGACTCTGACTCACCTCGTCTTAGTCCAGTTCCGATTAGAGTCAGAGTCTAGACTCGCGCTCTGGGTGTACGTTGTGTGTTCACTGGTCTTGCGTCATCACCCCGCCTCCTTGTTTCCTCATTCGCTCGTTTCTGTTAATGTCTCGCACCTGTTCATCATTGTTTCCCGTGTGTATTTATTGCCCTTGTGTTTGCTGTCTCGTGTCGGTTCGTATTGTCCTATAGCGTGTTGTCCAGCTTGTTGTTTTCATCGTGTGTATTTCTACAGCGTTGTTTCTATAGCGTGTTCCTCGTTGGTATTTTATTGTTGTCATTCACCTTTTATCATTATTTACTTGGTCTCGTATTGTGTTTTTTGTATTTACTTACTTAATTGGTTTCCTAATTCTGAATCTGTTTAGTTCCTTGTCGCCCTCTAGAGGGTTATTTAAGTTCTGCCATTTCTGTTGTGTTGGACTAGCCTAATTTCTTATTAATAAAGTTCTGTTTCTGTATCGCTGTCTGCATCTGGGTTCCTTCCGTTCGCGAACCTGACTGAAACATGCTAGCATTATATGTTAAGAGCTTTATTGAGAGTATCGAAGACATTAGACCAAAAGCTTGTCAGCCGTGGGCAACTCCAGACCATATGGAGATGGTTAGCAGGAGACTGTTTGCAATGTATCACTGACATGTATAACTTCTATCTGATTTTTTTTTTGCCTATTTGGCATTAGTTAAATGAGCTCTTTGGAGCACTTTACATTGCAGAAGGCCATATCCGGCACATATGGAAGAAGAGTGAACCAAATTTAAAATGTGTCCCAGGATTCCCTAAGATAAACAACAAGGTCAACGTTAAGTGTACCTATCAAATTATAAGTAACCGAAATAAGATGTTTTTGGCCAGCATCTAAAATGAGAAAATGATCAAGAGCGGGGGGCTGATTAAACTTAGCGAATGAAAAATGAAAAAGATGTGAATACTCCATCCTCAAACAAATCATTGAGCTCAACAAGCCCGTTAGCTGCCCAAATGCGAAAAGCAAGATCAGAGCAAGATGGTGAGAAAAAGTTATTATTTAGGGTGGGCATGTGGATCGAAGCTCTATGTAAACCAAAATGTTTCCTGAATTGAACCCAAATTTTAATAGTGCTAGTGACAACTGAATTAGGAGTTCTACTGAAAGCTAAAGGAAGTTGGGAACAGATTACTTTGGATTTATTGACAGCTGGTTGAAAATGACAAAAAAGTGAATAAATGAATTTTTGAAAAAAAACAAGTACTTAAACCCACTTAAAGCTATTCTAAATGGGAAAAGAGAGTATAAGATCTTACTAGCCTCAGAGCTGACAACAAATAGTTCCCTTTTTTGTAAATTTATCTTGTCACCAGAGAGAAGACTAAATCTATCTACAATGTCCAGAATCACTGGTAAAGATGAGACCAGATTGGAAATGTGCAATAGCAGATCGTCCGCATAGAGATAAAGTTTATGGACTAAGCCATAATGTGATATTCCCTCAAAACCGTTATGGCTACAAAGCTAAATAACTAGAGGCTTAATAGCAAGATTGAAAAGTAAAGGTGAGAAGGGGCAATCCTGATGAGGCCCACGCTGAAGAGAAAAAAGGGGTGAATGCAAGCCATTTGTGTGTACTGAGGCAACTGGTGATGAATAAAGAAGCTGAATCCAAGAAATAAAATTAGAATCAAACGCAAACTTCTCTAAATCAAAAAAATAAGTAAACCCATTCGACCCTGTCAAATGCCTTCTCGGCATCTAATGATGAATTATGAATTATTTCTGGTGAGTCAGAAGAGGGGGAGAAAAAAATATTTAAAATACTCCTAGTATTAAAGAACGCATGCCTCCCTGGTGTAAAACCTGTCTGATCTGAACAAATTAGGGTTGGCAGTACCAACTAAAGACGACAAGATAAAACTTTAGCTAAAATTTTTAAATTAACATTTAACAGTGACACTGATCTATAGCTTCCACAAGAGGTGGGGTCCTTATCTTTCTTCAGAAGCAGGGAAATTGAAGCCTCATTTAAGGTTGGAGGAATTCAGCCTTCTTTAAGCAAATCATTGTATAACCTGGCCAAAATTGGATATAACGATTTTTAACAGATAGCAAACGATTTATAAAACTGTCTGGGCCAGGGGACTTCCCAGATTGCATAGATTTAATTACTTCTCGTATCTCTACCTCAGTGATTGCGCCTAAACTATTGGCGAGGGATTCATCAATTTTTAGAAAAGTTAATGCATTAAGAAAATCCAAGTTTGACGCAAAGTATGAGATCTCAGACGTATACAATTTATACAAATATAGGAAATAGCCTTGAAAAAATATTAACAAAAAACTCGTCAGAAAAATTTGGAATGATACATGTGACCCATCTAGGTTCTCTTAATACGTTCTCTTAATAATCTCCAGTCTGCAAGTGTGTTTCTTGCAGAAACATAATATCAGCCTTTAGATGCTGTAAGTGCAATAGAACCTTGCCAGCTTTGCCACTATTATTAATTCCTTTGACATTCCAGGAGAGAAGACGCAGTCTACAGCTGGTCATTGTAGCGATACTAGCCGTTTTATGGAATTAAGATCCTGACAGAGTCCATAAAGAGGGTGCAAAATGAAAACAAGGAAGATAAAGTGTAGGAAGAGAATAAGAGAGAGAGAGAGAAAATAAATAAATAAATGATTAAAAATAAAACTGTGCCAAACGGTGCCCACATTACCAAATATTAAAGTTTACACACTCACATAACATAAAGAAAGAAAGAAAAAAAAACTCCACAAGAACCACAAAAGTTCTTGTCGGGAACATGATTTCAGCAAAATCTCTCTGCAAATGTAGAATTGGTAAACAAAGACAAAAATATAAGAACAAAACAAATAACAACAAAACTCTATGTATACTTTATTCATTTAATAATAGTACTAATCTCTCAAAAAGAGATAGGTGAACAAATAAGGCACTTAAGTGAACCATGAACAAAGATAATGCCCTCTCAAAGAGGCATACAATAAACATAGTATGAAGAATAAAATTTAAAGCTAACCTGGCTGCATCGTCAAAAGTCTAGTCTTGAGCCATAGTAAAATACAGTAGAAGTGAACAGGTATTCTATCATATCAAAAAATAAATTCAGTAAATGACAGCTGAAAAACTAAGGTTCAATGTCCAAGTATAGATATAAAAATAAATTTTAAAGAAGAAAAAAAGATAACAATAGTAAAAAAACCTGCAAACAGAACAAAAATTATCATGCGCTACCATATGCATACCAATACTATACATGTATATATTTGACATAAGCAACTGACCTGATAAAAAAATATATGTGGAATAAGCAGCCAGTTTATCAGATGCATCAGGTAATTTGAATGAATAATGCAACTACCGCATTACACAGGAGAGACACCCTGGGTCGATCGCACATACTCTGCAGCTTCAGTCACCAATGTAAACTATCTCCTACTCCTGTCTTTGGTGCTGATGGACAGTCTCGCAGGGAAGAGCAGAGTTGGTCTAAGTCCCATGTTGTACAGCTCTGCCATCACCCGACTTCAGGTGCAAAGTCCTCATATATCGCGATCGGACTACCTTGGAACATCAACTTACCTCTTTTAGCTCGCGCCTCACGGATGATCAACTCTTTTTGCTAAAAACAATGCAGCCAGATTATGATCCGGCTGTCACCGGTTGCGGGTTCGCTGATGAGAGCCCTATGGGCTCGGTCAATCACTGATGGAGAAGGCAAAACATCTTTTTCCCAGGAGGTTGAATAGGAGCTGTGAAAAGAATACAGACAGCCGCAGTCCCTCAATTGATCATGGTAGGTCAATTATGCGAATGTTATTTCGGTGACTGCGCAATTCGAGATCCATAATCTTTGCTAGTGCTATCAGACAGGGCAGTGTAAGTCGCTTCCAGTGCAAGCATACGCACGTCAAAAACATTCGCATTGGATTCGAGAGAAGCAATCTTTAAAGGATGGTCCAATACGGCAATCTGAGCATAGTCTGTTTTGGTCTTGAGTGTGGATATAGTCGACTTAAATTCGGCTGATAAGGCCTGGCGATGTTAATCCAACAGCTTTACAATCCCCGCTTTGTTGAGTTCGCTGGTATCGCTGTCAGCAGAATCTGTTTCTTTTCTACTTTGTTTACTCGCTTTCGAGGTTATGTTAATGCAAAAATATAAATTTCGTCATTGTTTGCAATTTTTAAAAACAAATTAGGGTATGGAGTGATTTAAAAGAAACAGTAAAAGTCTACTCCAAAAGTAAAGGTCTACTCCATCTGCCATCAGGAAGTCGACCCACCCCCAATTTTTGACCAAAATTCTTGAGAACAATAAATATGGATGATGAAACTTTAATCCGTTGGTGGTGCTGGAAGTTTAAGACTGTCTGTAAAGGATACTGTGAGGCGTTAGGATCCATATGCAATATATTTTAAAGATCATACACAGGCGAACAACAATGTAAGAGGCAATCCAAAATCGTTAACTTAACACAGGCAGAGATCAGTGGCAGACAGAAGAGGTTTAATAATTACAAGGCAGTCCGGGTAATACACAAGATAAACAAGACACAGAATAAATGCTCGGAAAAACCCAGGTTTTTCCTTCTACCTCGGTTCTCCAGGTCATTCGTCTTCAATTCAAGGTAAGCGATCCGTTTGATGACCGAGTCAAGCGCGGCTTCTGTTTTCTTCAATACGTGTAGCGTTGAGAGAAACATCTCGTTTTACATCTGTCACTTTGCTTTCCAAAGCAGCCATTGAGCCTGCCATGTCGGTCAGACGGATGTCAATGTTATCCAACTTTGTTCCAATTTCTGCTCGAAGCGATTTCAGTTCAGTCAAAACTTCGGTTAAGCTATCCATTTGGTTAGCCTCCACTTCGCTCAGTACACTCGCCGAAGTGGTTTTCACACTGTTTAGTTACTGCAGGTTTTGACATATCAACGCCGATGTTGTGCTGAAAGATTGCCCGCGTATATTAAGGGTTTTTATAATAAATTGTGCACGGTTACTCAGACCTTTTGCTGCCATCTTGATCATGGCCACGTGACCCCCCTCGAACAGTACATTATTGAACCTAATTTAAATTTTCATGTTGGTGCAATCCTGCTGTCAGGCATTCACCCCAATCACCTTCACCAGTTTCATCACCAGTAGCACCGCCTACCCGTTCCTCATCACCTGAGTTTTAATTCCATCCAGCCACCACCTACATATGTCTCTGTCCCTCAGTTCTCCTTTGTCTGGTCTACCGTTCATACCCCTACGCTAGACTCAGACTCCTACCTGCTCCGCTACAATCTGTCCCTACCTGCTCCGTTACATCCTGTTTACTGGTTTCATCCATCTGGACTGTCTCATATTATCATTGATACTCTTTCAGATAAGAACTCTCAGTCATCATTACATTCTGTCTGCCTGAAATATTGTCTGTAAATAAACCTCACAATATTATCATCACTTACCTCTGTCTCTGATATCAGTCCTGTTTGTGTGTGTGTGTGACAGAAGACCAGACCACACCATGAACACGGAGGAATCTGCAGCCTCAAACCCGCTCACGGAATTGGTGAATGCCATTAAGGCAGCCCGTAACTTCCATGCTGTCATCTGCCTCAGGATGTCCCATGGCCATGCCTGTAAACTTTGCAGGCGAGGCGGCTGAGTGTAGCGGGTTCCTTCTTTAAGTGGAATTATTCATACAGATGTAACCACAACAATTCCCGTCTAAGAGCGCTAAAGTCGCCTTTCTAATATCCCTCCTTACCGGTAGGGCCCTGCAGTAGGCAAAAGCTATTTGGAATTCCAGTAACCCCATTATTAACTAGTTTGAACAGTTTACTAATCACTTCGCTGAAGTTTTCAGTACCGCTATTAACTCACTCACTACTTCCGATCAGTTGTTTCATCTCCAGCAGGGCTCTTCTTTGGTCAGCAAGTACACTCTCCAGTTCCGCATGCTGGTGGCTGCTAGTGGTTGGAATGAGATCGCACTGCTGGGAGCTTACCGACAAGGACTCAAGTCAGATATCCACGCTGCAATGGCACTATATGATGACTCTGTTGGGCTGGAACCATTTTTACAAAGAGCCATTCGAGTTTCTCAGCGTCTGTCACGTGCCGAAAGAAATCGCCAGATTACTTTAGGACTGTGTATTTATTGTGGAAATCAAAGTCACCTCATCCGTAATTGCCCAGTTAAACCCCCACACCCTGTGGTGAGTACTATGTGTTCCGAAATCGATACATCTCTAAGCCTGTTGCCCGTGACTCTTCATACTGCTGAACTTTCTCTGTCTGTGTCTGCCCTGGTTGATTCAGGTTCCTCAGGAAACTTCATATCACAAGAATGTTTAAACCAACTTCATCTCTCACACCAACGCCATTTTCAAATATATGCAGTTAAAACCATCCAAGGAAAACCACTAGGGCGTGGCAAGATTCATCATTCCTCACCCTGCATCAGCCTACAAGTCGGTCTGTTCCACACCGAGGAGATCCAGTTTCTGATACTGGAGGATTCTATGGTGAGCATAATCCTGGGATGCCCCTGGCTTCACCAACATCTTCCTGAACTCTGCTGGGACCCCTGTGACGTTACATGCAGGAGCAAACATTGCCAGTCTCACTGTCTGTCCAACCTGCCCCGACCACATCCCGTCTGGCGTCTACTCAAGTTGAAAGCCCTGAACCCGAGGTCCCATCCGAAATCCCAGCGGAGTACATGGTGTTCCAGGATGTGTTTGAAAACGAGCTGCCACCCGTCTACCACCTCATCGGCCATGGGACTGTGCCATCAAGCTGCTGCCTGGGGCTCAACTACCCAAGGGACGCATTTATCCTCTGTCCGTCCCGGAGCACCAGGCGATGGAGGAGTAAATAGCTGAAGCTCTCAGGCAGGGATTTATCTGACCCACCAACTCGCTGCCCGCTTCTAGTTTCTTCTTCGTGGGCAAGAAGGATGGAGGTTTGTGTCCATGCATCGGCTACCGACTGCTCAACTCTCAGATCCTTCAACAACCCTATCATCTCCCCTTGGTTCCTGCCACCCTGGAAGAGCTACGAGGCTCTAGGGTATTCACCAAACTAGACCTACGAAGTGCTTATAACCTTGTTCGTATTCGTGCGGGAGACAAATGGAAGACGTCATTCATTACTCCCTCCGGACACTACGAGTATCTGGTTATGCCATATGGGTTGTCCATCAGTCCCTCAGTCTTCCAAATGTTTATGAACGAGGTGTTCCCGGAGTTTCTTCATCGTTTTGTAGTGGTATACATAGATGATATACTGATCTACTCCCGGAACCAGGCCGAACATCACCAGCACATCCAGCAGGTCCTCCAAAAACTATGTGAATACAGTCTGTATCTCAAGCTTGAAAAGTGTGAGTTCCATCTCCCAGCTGTTCAGTTCCTAGGCTACAATATCAGTGCAGAGGGTGTGCAAATGGATCAAGGTAAAGTCGATGCAATTCTGAACTGGCCCCAGCCCCGCAGTATTAAAGAACTCCAACGTTTCTTAGGTTTCCCCAATTTCTATCATCACTTCATCAAGGATTACAGCTCCATCACAGCTCCGTTAACCTCCCTCCTGAGGGGTAGACCTAAACATCTCACCTGGAACCCCTCGGCCCACAAAGTTTTCCAGCGGCTGAAAACCATCTTTAGCACCGCTCCACTACTGCACCACCCTGACCCAGAATGACCCTTCACCGTTAGTAGTAGACACCTCATCAAGTAGATGCCTCATCCGTTGGGGTTGGAGCGATGCTCTCCCAAGCGGCCGGTGAGTCATCCCTTCTCCATCCCTGTGCCTTTTATTCCCGTAAGCTGTCTCCGGCGGAGCTCAACTACGATGTAGGCAATCGGGAGCTACTAGCCATCAGGTTGGCTCTGGAGGAATGGCGGCACTGGCTAGAAGGGGCAATTCATCCTTTCACTATCATCACTGATCACAAAAATCTCCAGTATCTATGTGAAGCTAAATGCTTAAACCCACGACAGGCCCGATGGGCTCTATTCCTGACCAGGTTCAATTTCAAGATCACTTACCGTCCTGGATCAAAGAATGTCACAGCGGACGCCCTCTCCCAACAGTTTTCCAGTGACTTCCCCTCCGAGCCAGAACCCATCATACTGTCCGATCGAATAGTCAGCCCCATTCTTTGGGACTTGGACCGGAAGATCCAGCAAGACAGCCTCCATGAGCCAGCTCCACCGGAGTGTCCAGAAGGGAAGATTCACAGCCCACCAATCTCCGGGCTCTGGACACCCAGGCAGCAGACGGACCCTCTCACTCCTTCAATCTCGGTACTGGTGGCCCAGTATGCACCGGGATACCTTCAGGTACATACAAATTTGCTCAGTCTGTGCTATGGCTAACTCCCCTCATCAACTCCCCACAGGAAAGCTGGTTCCACTACCCATTCCTCAGAGGCCCTGGTCCCACCTCGGAGTGGACTTCGTCACCAATCTCCCCAACTCTGAAGGTAACACGTACATCCTAGTTATTGTGGACAGATTCTCTAAAACCTGCAAGCTTGTTCCCCTAAAATGATTACCCACCGCATCGGAGACTGCTGAACATCTATTCCAAAAATTCCGTCATTTTGGCCTCCCAGAGAAGATTGTGTCGGACCGGGGTCCTCAATTCATTTCCCATGTTTGGAAGGCATTTTTTAAACAATTAGGTATATCTGTTAATCTATCTTCCGGTTATCATCCACAGACCAATGGCCAGACTGAGAGAAAGATCCAGGAGCTGGGACGTTACCTCCAGTCATACTGTTCTGACAACCAACACAGCTGGAGCAGATTCCTCCCATGGGAATGTACGCACAGGGCTAACTCCCTTCCAGTGTGTACTCGGTTACCAGCCTCCGATGTGCCCCTGGCGGAGGAACCCACTAATGTTCCAGCTGTTGAGCACTGGTTCTGAGAGAGCGAGAGAGTGTTTCAGCACACCATCACCTTCAACGGGCAGTCCATCGTCACAAGCATTTCGCCACTGCGGGAAGAAGAGCAGCACCCCTATACCAATCAGGGAATAAAGTATGGCTCTCAACCCGTGACATGCGTCTACGACTGCCCTGCCGCAAGCTGAGTCCCCGCTACATTGGTCCATTCAAGATCCTGAGGCAGATCAATGAAGTGACATTTCAGCTTCAGCTCCCACCCAGGTACCGCATCCACCCCACATTCCACGTTTACCTTCTAAAACCATTCTCTCCTTCTGCCACAGACACTCCTGGAGCTAAAGCTGAACCTCCTCCTCCAGAGGTACTGGATCAACCCTCCATTTACTCGGTTCACGAGATGGACTCACAACGTCGATGAGGCCGTCTGGAGTACCTGATTGACTGGGAGGGGTATGGTCCTGAGGAACATTCCTGGGTATCCCAAGATGATGTACTCGACCCCACCTTACTGCAGGAGTTCCATCTTAACCACCCGGACCGCCCTGCCCCTCGCAGTCGTGGCCGTCTTCGGCCTCGCGTTAGCGCGTTAGGAGCCGCCCCTGGAGGAGGGGGTAATGTCAGGCAATCACCCCAATCACCTCCACCAGTACCATCACCAGTAGCACCGCCTACCCGTTCCTCATCACCTGAGTTTTAATTACAGCCACCTGAATTCCCTCCAGCCACCACATACAAATGTCTCTGTCCCTCAGTTCTCCTTTGTCTGGTCTACCGTTCATACCCCTACGCTAGATTCAGACTCCTACCTGCTCTGCTACGATCTTCCAGAAGTTTATCCTGTTTACTGGTTTTATCCATCTGGACTGTCTCATATTATCATCGATACTCTTTCAGATAAGAACCCTCAGTCATCATTACATTCTGCCTGCCTGAGATATATCATCTGTAAATAAACCTCACTTCATTATTATCACTTACATCTGTCTCTGATATCAGTCCTGTTTGTGTGTGTGACACCTGCAGGCATAAAAAGAATGTGGCGGCAGCTAAAAATGAAATATAAAAACAATTCAATGCATATCCTGCATATACCTGACTTTACAAATATTTGACATACTAAATAACTAAATAGCATCCAGTGTATTGCAGTGCAGCAGCATTTTTGACATGGGTGTAATGCTGTTTTCATTTGATTAAATGTTCATTCTTATTTGACTTCTACTCAGTCAACAGAAAGACTTCCTGTTACTTCCTGTTTTTCCTTATTTGGTCAGTTTCCTGTTCTTGTTTAGTTCTTATTAGTTAATTGTCATCACCTGTTTGCCCCTCGGTATCTGCCCTATTTAAGTTCTCCTTTCCATTCAGTTAGTTGTCGGTTATTGTTTGTTTGTGTATGCTGTTAGTTCTGCTTTGGAGATAAAGATAATTTTCCTCATTTGAATTAAAAAGAAATAACATTCTACCTACACACAACAACTAGAGCTGGCTTACCCCAACTCTTGTTTCTTTTTGCTGTAAGCCTCTGTTTGCTGTAACCTCTCACTTGTCATCCATTAATATAATTATTTTATAAATATAATTTTGACATTCTGTCTTGCCTCCAGACCAACAAGTGCAAAACCCTGGACTATGGAGCACAAGTGGCATGAAACTGGTGATCCTTAAAAGTACTGTATCAATGGATTCTTTAGTTGTTGCTATTAATAGTTTATTTTATTTAGCAGGACAGTGCATATTAAAAACAGAACATCTGTAACATGCCAGAATTAGCCAAAGGCTAGTTTTCATCTGTTGTCCTGATGGCACCCTAAAAAGAGCATAAAATGTAGTAAACTATAATAACAAACATTAATAAAGCAGGTTAATACATTTGCAAGTACATATTAAAATGACAAGCATTATTAAATCAAGATCATAAAATAATTTACAAAGGTCAGAAAGGAATCACGCTATGGAAATGACATGCCACTGGAGGTCAATCCATCCTAATGACCTTACGATCTTTAGTTGCCATTTAAACATCTCATCCTTCCAAACATCTCATCCTGGAAGAAGGAATATCTTCATCTTATCCAAGCTAAGAATGAGCTCATGATAATTTCTGCAAACTTGTTAGTTGTGCACAACTTCATTTTTCCTCTGAGTTACTTAACACTAACAAGAAACAACCCAAAATGCAACAGCTCGGACAAACAGCTAGGCACCTCAAAACATCAAGAAAATCATACCTTCTAATGCAATTCCACTTTCTTATCCAAGCTCGTTATCTCATGACTGGACTACTGGATTACTCTCTCTTCCTTCACAACAATGTACAAAGTCACTTTTCAAAACATTCAGCCTTTTCTGTTTCACAGTGGTGGAAAGGCCAGTGAATCGTAGACATGGCATGGTATTCTAAAAACTAGCATTTATAAACCTCAATATTTTACCTTTTGTAACTGCCTTTGAACTTCGTCTTGTGGTTCATTGTACAGTGTTAAAAGTCTTTCAAGTCCTCAAAGTGGACATGAAGAATGAAAATATTGTCATGTATACAAAGGCATTCAATTGTCACTGACCATGTCCCTGTTTAAAAGGAGCAACTGACAGAAGTATAAATGGCTAAACAGTTGAGTTGTGCTTGCATGGTAAGTACAAATATCATAAAAGAAAATGGACAGAAAGTGTCAATCTGCAGAGCAATAGCTGACCAAGCATGTAAGGATGGTAGATGCGATTTTTACATTGTTTCCTGAGAATGACACGTCAACAATAAAAATCATTTTAGAAGCGTAAAAAGCTCTGATATGGTAATTTAAAAATCTAAATTTCAAAATAACTGTAGAAACAATGTATACATAACGTTAGGAAATGTCTTTGTTGACTATTTTCTTTGGTCCTTTATTGCAGTACTCACCTAAACAAGCCTCTTTGATTTCTGTTTTGTCTGTCCTTTGAATAATTTTCACCACAAATATCACAGCCAGTGGGGTGAGGAATGAAATTGCCTGCAAAGACAAAAGAACACAATATCCCTTTGCAGCCTGCAACATATTGCACACAAAGCTGGCATGATTATGATAAAAGCTGATTCTCCAGCCTTGAGCAACTGATGGGCCTGATGTAAGCAAGAGTTTGTTTTCATTCTGTAAACTGTATACCTTAAATACTTTATACCTTAAGTTTCATTCATTGAGTTTCTTTGAAACATGTTAAGGTTTAGACACCAAAGGTTTTCGCCCATCTGACCAGAAGGACATCTAATAAGCCTTCTTGATGGCCTTACTGATTTTGCCAAGTGAGAGATTCTAAATTCTAATCAACCAATCAGATTTGAAGAATAAGTAAACAATCAGATTTGAAGAATAAGTTTACATTGACTACATTGACGTTTAGGCTTATAACCATGGGTAGGTGCCTGTACTCCTATAATTTTCCTAGGGATAAGTTGGGGTTAAGGTTTAGGGTAGGAGTACGGGTTTTTAAAAAAATGTTGTTTCAGGGTCAACAAACTATGTTGACCCAGGAACATCTCTCACTTGACATAATCAGGTTGAGCCTTCTCAACACCAAGAACATTTAATTGACAAAAAGGAATCATTCAGTTTTCAGTGTTGAAAATCAATCATTCTTTTAGGGTCCTGGATTCTTGTCTTGAGTTGTTCCTAGTTCCCTTGCCAGGACCCTGACAGTCCTTTAGAAGTATGGTGAGTATGTGAGAAATTCAGATTGAGAGAGTGTGGTAAAATTTGTAGTTATTTGTAGCAAATTTGTGTAATGCCGAGCCAGCAGAGGGAGCCCTCACCTGAGTACTGACTGTGTTCCTCTCCATCTGCTTCTTCACTCACTTCCTGTTTGGTGGCTTTATAAACCAGAGACTGAGCACATGGTCCTTGCGAAGTATTGCCAGTTATTCTGTCATACCAAGCGTTTCCCATGTTATATTTGGACTGCCTTACGGATATGATTTTCTACCTGTGTTTTTGACTACTGCTTATCTGGATTATCCTTCGTGTTATGTTTGCTTGTTTGGACTGATTATTGTGTTTGGATTCTCTGCCTGCCTACTCACCCTCGTCTTTGGATTACCCCTGTGTATGGTAACAGTTTGGAACGCTACTCTGGTTTTGACCCTTTGCCTGTCTTAACGTTTCTGTCTGCTGAAATCCCCTCAATAAAACTTCTGCAAATGGATTCGAACTCAGCCTCCGTGCCATCCTTACAGAATACTTCGCCAACGTTGAATCCAGCAGAAGTTTCAAGCTTACAAGTGGCATTCGCGTATCAAAATGAGCTGCTAAGGGGGTACCAGTAACAACTTGCAAATCTTCAATCAGTCAACGAGCATCTAACGCATTACATCAGATCTCTCCCCCCACCAACGCCGAAGACGGTAAGCTTTGCTCTACCTGATAAATTTGATGGGTCCACTGGGC
>JAZGTJ010003384.1:0-35765 GCA_036877575.1 Botia almorhae | reverse complement strand
AAAGAACCATTTAGATGAACTGAGAATAAGGCCAATGTGTAAGACTTCCTTGTCATGTTAGAGTAATTAATTTGAAAGGCAATTACAGGCCACAAAGACTTAAAAAGAGAAAAAAACTATTAAACAACTGACATTTGTTGACACTAAGATAAGAATCGTATTATAATCTGTTACTTTAATGTCATTGCAGGCTGTATTCAATCCATTAAATAGATTCAACATGCATAATGATTGATGAAACACAATACTAAACTGTTTTTGCTGGGTGTAATTGAGCAAGACCAGAAATGTCAAGTCTAGATTTACCTGCCTTAATTACCTTAACTTACTGTAAGATATTATCAGTGATGGGAATCAAAGGCACATTTCATGAAAGGTAGGCATAATTACAATTAAAATCGCAATTTGCTATAGTAAGGACTAGCATGACCAGTCTTATCGGGGGAAAAGTGAAGTCATTGGGCTGGGAGATGCATGCCAGTGTTTGAGGAGAAAATTGAGCATTTGTCATTGTAGTATATATTTCAAAGAAGTTCTCTGAAAGCTATCCTCTACATTCTCTGGCCTGCCTTTTGCATTGTTTTCTCTGCATCAGGGTTCTGAGTTAAATGGATTAATTACCTCTTAGCCTCTCTGCTTTCAGCTTAGTGGCTCACTGGGGTCTTTTGAAATGCACATATCCCTCTAATGACATAATCACCTAATTAGGTGATTTTCAAATGCAATCATGACATAAGTGGGGGGTTAATTTTCTTCTCATCTATCTCCCTCTCCCAGTGAACAGTCATTCGCATGCCACTGCTAAAGGAGGCGGACATATTTTTGTCATACTTACTGTATTAAAAAAGGCATCTGTCTTTGCAATAATAAGCTTTGAGAAAGGTATTTTATGTACACTGATGTGGGAGTATTAATGATATATGGTCTCAATGCACAAAAGAGGTTCCAAAACAATTATGCTTTGTTTATAAAGATTGACTCTCAGGCTACGTTTACACTGCAAGTCTTAATGATCTTAAGTCCATATCCGGTTTTTGGCCTGCCTGTTTACACTTACGCCTTGTATCCGATTTGCGTATTTACATTAATGTCCTGGCCCAAAAGGTTCCAGTCATTTACTACTATGAGTGCCATGATTGAATTGTGGATGGACTTTTGCTAATTAATCTGTTCAAAGTCGGCAAAAGTACACCCAACAGCAATTAATTAAAGTGTTTTTTAAAATTCTGCCATTAAAAAGACTGCTTTAATGTTTTTCATATTAGTGACACAACAAATCCATATATACTTATAACCTCTATATATATTGGCTTTAATGCACTTTATTTTGCACTGGCATTGCAACCAGGTTCGGTACACATGCGAAATGATGATGTTCAACGCAATCCATTGTGGAACAGTAAAGTTACAGCCAAGGTGATTTGGATATGTGTGTTTAGCAGCAGGTCGGATGTCTGGATAGCAGATATGTATCAGATTTAAATCCACATTTGAAAGTGAGCCAGTTTGGATAGGAAAAAACGGATCTCATGTGTTTACACACTTGCAACAAATTGATCTGTGTCAGATGTGAGTAAAAAATCGGATTTTTTGTGATAAAAATGTAAATGCAGCTTCAGTTTGGTGCTGTAGCTTAGCACTTTTGCTCCAACACAATAAGCCATGACACTCATGCAGGCAATACAGATTTGAATCTATCTTGCAACACTTCCTGATCCTGTTCCCCATCATTTCCCGTACTCTTACTTACTGGTCTTTTGACATATACTTATAAAAGGTTTTTAAATAAATAAATAAATGTTTAAATAAAATTTAACTGTTATTTTCTGTTTATGCATTTTTTGCTACTCTCACTGTACATATAAATATATATTTTATAAATTCTGACAAATGTTAATTTATTTCAAATTTAATTGTATGCTGTATTGAAGATACATTTTTTTTTATTTTTTTTTCTCACATGTAAAAATTTGAAGAACAAAAAAAGATTAATGCTGGGAAAGAGTGGGTGAGTTGGAACCTGGCTTTTTGCCTGGTTTCCACTACAGCCCTTAGATTCCAGGGCTGAGGAAGCCAAATAAAGATTTCCTCTCTTGTAGGGCACTAAGGTGACATGGCAGAAATGGACCTCTCATTGACTCTTCACACAGGTTCAGTGACCACAGACACTCTGTCTTGTGTGAACTTCTAGTATCTGTTGTGAAACATGAAGGTCCCCTTTCTTCAGCTCTCCGTAGCTTTAGAGAGAACAATTGGCAGTTCTCCACAGCAACAAGTCATAAGCAGCGGCTCCTTTTTCCCCTGACCACAGGAGAGGAGGAAATCAGATAATTAAATGTGAGAAAGCAAAAAAAGAGAAAGGGGATGGGCTTTCTGTACGGTTACCTTTCAGAGGGCACCTGCTCAGATGTTTCCAGGGGCTGGGCCGGTAGTGGGAAGGCTAACAGCACAGTGTAGCCATGGACAAAGAGACACTGTGGTCCTTCAATGCTTCACCTGGCAAACACAGTCAGTTGTCAGGGACAAACAACCCAGCCATATCCACCCTTAGTGGCAGCACGTCCATCAGTAGGAGGAGAGTGAAAGAGCCATGTTTTTACTTCTAATGATTTGCCTAATGCCTCAGAAGCCTGTATAAAAGCCTGGAACAGAGGAGGAACCTTCCTGAGGACAATGAATTGTGGGGATAGGAAGTGAGTGTAAAAGTCAAATACTTTTTCTGGCCAGTAAATCCTTGAGGAGGTCCTTGAGGAGTTGAAAATGTGTGGCTCTAAATATTGCCTATGCTTGTTTAATCATTTGCATGACATGGCTTAACCAATAACATAAGATTGGGTTTGAGCTATCTGTTTGTCAAACCAATAGAAGACTAAAATTCTGATTGGTGACACGCTTGCAAAAGAAGTTACAGATCTCAGCCTGAAAGATAACAATGGAAGAATGTACTTTCTTAAAATAATCTACAAGAAAATATATTTGTTTTTATTTTTCAAAGTGATTAAATTATATTTGTTACTTAAAATTTAACTCTTTAAATTTAACTAAAATTTAGGGATATAGCACTGACAAAAACAAGTTTTCCTTTAGTTATTGAGTACTTAGAAAATTGTTTTGGGTATTTATAATTTGTATTGTTAAATTATGTAACTATATAGAATATTTTTTCCTTATGCAATCCTTCCAATACATAACATTATATTTTAGATAATCTCTTCATATCATATGGTAACTCATAAACCCAGCACTCTGTAAGACATACTTCTTGCCTCTCCATAAAATTAATGGCCAGAATATGAACTGCCCTCTTAAACTAACATGGAATCCTTGCCTGGATGTATTATGTGACATGGTAATAGTCACCAGGGAGAGGATCAGCCAGTATAAACAAATAAACACATCTACAAATCTCAAATCTCAAAACCCCACTGCTGAGGGCCAATGGGTCACCTGTGTTTGTTTCCTGCTTATTTGTCACTCTGCGCTGGCAGCTCAGAATTCACGCTGACAGAAGCTGCCATTCCGGGCCAGTCAACTGTGCTCAGCCCTGGCACTGTGTGTTTAGCTAGGAGGCAAACTGTTGGGAAGAGAAATGGGGTTGCCTAATTGGGGTTGACTATTTTCTTAGATACTGAATCAATGGGCTTATTATCACTGCAATTACAGTTCTAATACAAACAGATGCTCAAAGTGGAATATAATATAGGACAGGACTTTATTCATCTGGATTTAATTGGATCGTGAAAAGTCTAAGACTATGATAAGTCAAACTATGTTTTTATTTTTCCCTGTCAGTGCAGTCTTAGTTATGTCAACAGAGACAAAAAAGATGAATTGTTCACAATAGGACCAGTGTAATTTATTTAAGACTGTTAAATTCCAGTCATTTGTTCCCAAAGCAGTCAAAGGCCCATCATATTATTAACTGGTTCGGTCATTGTTGGCTGCTAAAATCACAAAAAAAGCAAAATATCTGACAGAGTTTACAACACACATCAGAGCATCAAGGGACTGTATTTCCTGTGACGGCATAACAAATTGGTAAATATGAAATGTACTAGAAGAGAAAAAGCCAAAAACTGATTATGTAAAACTGTGGATGAAAGTGATTGATGTAAAAACTATTAACACAACTTACAATCAACTCAAGTCTAAAAGCTAAATGTCACCTAATCTTTGAAATCCTTTGTGATGGAAAAATTTCAGGGCACAGATCACCAGCTTGCCTTGACTCTTCTCTTCGAGTGTCAATATCCAGATAACTTACAGCTATGCAGCTATTATTCCAGCTAAAAAATGCTAACAAATGCATCTGTTGTTAAGATCAATATGGGGGCCATTATGACATCACAGAAGACACTCGCTGAAATTGTCAGACTCATTATTAGAAACAGATGGCAGATATCATCCTACAATGCAGAAAACAAGAGATGACCACTCTGAATTAGTCAGTAACACAGATATATTGTTTTTAATATAAAAAAACAAAAGGGTAAAGCACAGTTACAAATGAACTAAACGTAACATGGCAGAAGTTTCGATGCAAATACAAAAGGTCTTTTCTCTTTAACAAAATTTTGGAGGAAATATGCTATTGATTAACTCCTAAATATTACATTTATCCAACTAAAGCACATTTTAAAATTGCACAGAAATAATATATTTTATGTTTATATTCTCAAAAGAGGAAATAAAGTTCTTATGAGGAATTGGTTTTGGTGTCCATCCTTCACATCAATAAAACCTTTGCTTTACAGACATCTATGTGACTCCAAAACTGTATGTCTAAGAAGGGACATTTCCTCTGTCATAACCGGTTTGATTTATGTGTAATGTGACTCAATCTTCTAGTGACCTGTGAATGACTTAAGTCATCTGACTAATGCACTTGTCTGTATGTGTTGTATATATGTATATGTATCTTCGTCACTCCCCCAGACTACAAAAAATGGTTAAAAAGATATCTACTTAAAACTGTCATAGTGCTTTGCAAAAGGCAGCTAGGTTATTCCACATGACCTTCTGCATGACCTCATCTTTTCAGAGGTCACTCCTCCACAGCAGAGAGTGGGTGTGGGGGCCAGCCATGAACTGAATGGAAATATAGATAACAGGGAGCAGAATATACAATCTGAAGACTCGTAATCCATGACTGGTACTTATCTTGAAATAATATATGTAATAATATATTTCATCTGACCTGATCTGTTTTCTTAATGCCAGAACTTTGTGCAAAGGCATGTCTTTACTAGGTCTTTAGAACTGCATACTCTGCATACTTTTGCCAGGTTACAGTAGCCTGTTTCAGAAAGTATACTTTATTTAACAGCAATTGATGACTTGGGTTATTATATTATATATATATATATTGTCACGGTGAGGAATCACACGACAAGGTAGGCGGTGCAAAAATACCCCGGAGGGTGGATTTTTAAAGAAAAAGGTGAGTGAGAGATGCGTGGGGGAAGCAGCCGGGCTGGCTGTTGGTGCAGGTGCTGGTGCGGCTCGTGCTCGGGGTTGCGTCCCTCCTGGCGACGCGAGTGCGCGGTGGCTCCTGCTCTGGGTGGCTTCCGGCCACTCGCTGCTCTCGGCGGTTGCGGGGGACACGCAACGTATCTCCGTCTGGCGGCACTCCCAAACTCCGCTATCCGTCCAGTCTCTACCTTCGCTGTTCTCATCCGTAGCTTAATCTCTGACTGCCTTTTGGCGGAAGGCGGCGGCGTTTTAACGCCGCGGGTGACGCGTCGCAGCTGTGCCCGGTCCGCCCGTGATGAGCTCGGGCAGATGCGGCGCGTCCGTTACCAGGGCGACGCTGATTGCCCCGGTGCGCCTCGTCACAATATATTGTCACGGGTGAAGAATCACAAGACAAGGCAAGCGGTGTGAAAATACCCCGGAGGGTGGATTTATTATAATAAAGGGTGAGTGAGAGTTGCGTGGGGGAAGCAGCCGGGCTGGCTGCTGGTGCAGGTGCTGGTGCGGCTGGTGCTCGGGGTTGCGTTCCTCCTGGCGATGCGAGTGTGCGGTGGTTTGTGCTCGAGGTGGCTTCCGGCCACTCGCTGCTCTCAGCGGTTGCGGGGGACACGCAACGTATCTCTGGCTGACGGCACTTTCAGTCTCCGCTAGCAGTCCAGTCTTTGCCTTCCTTCCAACCTTAGCTTCCTTCTCATCCGTAGCTTAGCCTCTCTCTCCTTCTTGGCGGAAGGCGGCGGCGTTTTAACGCCGTGCGGTGACGCGGCGCAGCTGTGCCCGGTCCGCCCGTGATGAGCTGCCAGGGCGACGCTGACTGCCCCGGTGCGCCTCGTCACAATATATATATATATATATATATATATACTAAACATTTAATCCAATCTAAATCTAATGAAATCAAATCGTCTCTAGCAGGTTTTGCCTTTTATATTCAAAGCATGTGTTAGATAAACAAATAACTCTTGAAATATTGTCATGTCTCGCATTTCTCTTTAACTAATAAGTAACTTACATTGCTGATTAAATGACATCAAAACTTAAAATAAAAAAATAAAAGCTAGAATAACCTTACAGACAACATGAGTATGGACTTCAACAATAGCAAAAGCTCTCAAGATTCCATTTTCTGCAAGGTAATTTTTTAAAATGACAGATGAAAATATGCTTTTATTTAATTCATATACAGAGATCAAATTTGAACTTAAATCAAAATGACAGTATATACTGTTCTGCAAAAAGCAATACATTAGTTCCCTTTCAGTCAGTCACGTTCGACGTTACGTCAACTAACTGACGTATGGGGTCTTGCTTGAGAGCCCTATCATCTTCACGTAGTAAAAAATCACGCCAATGAGCATCGGCCGGAGAGGAGAGAGCCAATGAGCATTTGGGCAAGCGCTGCTCACAAAAGAGCAATCCTCTAAAGAGCTCCACGGGCGGCGAGCGTCTTTTTAAAGATGTCTTTCCGTCCGTGTGTTTCTGGATGCGGGCGCTTTCTGATGTCATCCGACGGCCACTGTAAGAGCATGCCCATCTTGTTGCTACGGTCAACGCTCTCTCTTGTATTGGGGTTGAGCCCCCTCTGCTGCTCCCCACTCTGCTGCCTCGCCTTAATGGCCTGGGCTAGCAGAGCTGGTTAGCACTCTGGGAGACCTGAGGGTCACCGTGGAGAGTTCCCCGTCGGACCAGTCCCTGCGGTCCTCCCGGTCCTCTGTGGCGACGAGATCAAAACAGCCAAGTGATAGTGCGGTTCCCCACGGGGTGCCCATTATCACTTTTGGTGCTCCGGAGGATGACAGGATGTCACTCGCTGCATCGGAGAGTGGGCTGCTCTCCTCTGAGATGGAGGATGATGCCGGACTCCCCCCTTCGGGGTGGGCTGGTCCGACCGACTCTGACCCAGAGCTGACAGCCGTGCTTGCCCGGGCAGCCACGGCCATTAGGCTGGAACTCCAGAGCGTTCGCGGCTGGACGATTGGTCCCTGGGTGCCGCTCGGGAGTCCCACTCCCGTCCCGCCCCTTTTCCTTTCTTCCTGGAGGTGCACATGGAGGTGCAGAAGTTGTGGAGGGCATCTTTCTCTGCCCGAAGCTGCTTCTCACCCACTCTCACTACCCTTGATGGAGGGGCTGCTGAGGGGTATGTGGACATTCCTCAGGTGGAGTGTGCAGTTGCGGTGCACCTGTGCCCGCAACATGCTGCTACCTGGCTGGATCATCCGCATCTCCCCTCCCACTCCGGTAAGACCACGGCGGCCCTCGCCGCTAACGCTTACCGTGCAGCAGGTCACGCAGCCTCAGCCCTGCACGCCATGGCCATCCTGCAGGTACACCAGGCCAAGGCGCTCAAGCAGTTCCATGAGGGTAGTTCTGAGCCGAGGTTGATGCAGGAACTGCGCATGGTGACCGACCTCACCCTCCGCGCAACAAAGGTCACGGCCGGTCGATGTCCACACTGTGGTCCAGGAACGCCACCTGTGGCTTCCTAAGGAAGCCTCTTTGGCAACGCTGTCGAGGACTTTGCCCAGCAGTTCTCGGCAGTCCTCTTGCTCCTCTGCTGCCACTCGCACGGTATCTGGGCTCCTGGTTGGACCTTCCCAGACCATCCAGTTGGCTCCTCAGGATGATCAGACTGGGCTACGCGATTCAGTTCGCCAGGCGCCCCCCCCCCAGGTTCCGTGGCATCCGGCCCACTTCGGTGGTGGCCAGCGATGCTGCGGCCCTGCGCGTGGGGATTGCGGTCCTTCTGAGGAAGGGCGCAATCAAGCCTGTCCCTCCAGCCGAGATGCAGTCGGGCTTCTACAGCCCTTACTTCATCGTGCCGAAGAAGGGAGGTGGGTTGCGACCAATCCTGGACCTGCGTGTTTTGAACGGGTACCTGCACAAGCTACCCTTCAGAATGCTCACGCAGCGGCGCATTCTCATGCCTCTGTCCCAACAATTGGTTCGCAGCTATTGACCTGAAGGACGCTTACTTCCATGTCTTGATTTTGCCCCGACACAGACCCTTCTTACAGTTCTCGGTCGGGGGTCGGGCATACCAGTACAAGGTCCTCCCCTTCGGGCTGTCCCTGTCGCCCCGCGTCTTCCAGGTCGTAAAGGCTGCCCTTGCCCCGCTACGGCGGGCGGGTATTCATGTTCTCAAATGTCTCGACGACTGGCTCTTTATGGCCCATTTTTGAGATCTGTTGTGCGCACACAGGGACCAGGGGGGGCTTCGGGTCAACTGGGAAAAGAGCAAGCCCTCCCCAACACAGACCATCTCTTTTCTCGGTCTGGAGTGGACCCGGTCACTATGATGGTGCGCCTCTCCAACGAGCGCGCACAGTCACTGCTGCGCTGCCTGAACAAGTTCAGCACCCGGACCACAGTCCCGGTGAAACTTTTTCAGAGACTCCTGGGGCATATGGCATCCATGGCGGCGGTCACTCCGCTCGGCCTGATGCATATGAGACCATTGCAGCACTGGCTCCACGACCGAGTCCCGCGGTGGGCATGGCGCCGCGGCACTTTCTGGGTGACTCTCACTCTGACGGGCCGCCAAACTCTCAGCCCTTGGTCAGACCTTGTCTTCCTACGGGCCGGGGTGCCCCTAGGACAAGTGTCCGGGCGCGTTGTGGTTACGACAGATGCCTCCAAGATAGGCTGGGGCGCCGTAAGCCATGGGCAGGCAGTTTCGAGCTCCTGGACGGGACCTCGGCTCCTGTGGCATATCCATTGCCTAGAGTTGATGGCAGTGCTTCTGGCCCTGCACCGGTTTCTACCGCTGCTCAGGGGCGAGCATGTGCTAGTCCGGACGGACAACACAGCGGCGGTGGCGTACATCAATCGCCAAGACGGGATACGCTCACGTCATATGTTTCAACTCGCCCGCCGCCTCCTCCTATGGAGTCAGCAGCGCGCCACCCATATCCCCGGCAGACTCAACTGTGCAGCCGATGCGCTCTCACGGCAGCTGTCGGGCCCAGGGGAATGGCAGCTCCATCCCCAGGTGGTCCAGCTGATCTGGAGTCGATTCGGGGAAGCCCAGGTGGACCATGAGAGGAAGGAGACCCGTGCACCGAGGTGCCTTCTCCCGGGGTGGGGATAGGAACAACCGCCACGACCCCTTCGTGATCTGGCTCCGCTCCCACTTGGGGTGCGAACTGCTGCCTGCACGGAGTGCTGGAAGGTTATAGAGGCAGGGGAACTGTTTAACTGGCATGCTTCGCTTGCTTGTAAGGACATTTCTAGCCCGTAACATGGGTCGGCTCGCGGCATCTTCCACAGGGACCCCATACGTCAGTCAGTTGACGTAACGTCGAACGTGACTGACTGAAAGGGAACGTCTTGGTTACATATGTAACCCCCGTTCCCTGAAGGAGGGAACGGAGACGTTACGTCCCTCTGCCACGAGCCTGACTCACCGCTGAATGGCCGGGACACATCTCGGCTCCTCAGCAAGAACCTGATTGAAAGCGTGCGCAACCGGCTTTTATACACCCGCTCCAGGCGCGCGTGAGCGGGTGAGCAGCGCTTGCCCAAATGCTCATTGGCTCTCTCCTCTCGGGCCGATGCTCATTGGCGCGATTTTTTACTACGGGAAGATGATAGGGCTCTCAAGTAAGACCCCATACGTCAGTCAGTTGACGTAACGTCTCCGTTCCCTCCTTCAGGGAACGGGGGTTACATATGTAACCAAGACGTTCTCAGCCCAACTTAATTAATGCAATTAATGCAATTCTCATAAAGCAGAATAACATGGGATAAGACCTGCACTGATCTAACAGATGTTTAAAATCCATGCTCTCAATGTTGGCATGCTGGTGATTTTCCATGCCATCAAGCATGCAGGCTCTAAAATCCCTTCAAATATTTCCTAATTGTAATTAGTGACCTTCCCCAGTAGGAGACTTAAAAAGCATAAGCTGATACAGTTTGCAAGATTAATTATTCTTTTACTTGGTGTTAAAAACTATAAAATAGTCATAGAGCACAGCCCCTAAGCACAACTCCAACATTAATGCTTTATTTTTTATGAATATGTATAAATGCCTTGAGTACCACAGGGATAGATAAAAGAACATTGCTTTGGAATGACAATGGAAAATATAGATGTCCCCAAAGAAACTAAAATGTGAGTTAATATCGTTTATCAAGAATAATTATATAATTTGATCAGATAAAAACATATTTTAAACACATTTAACAGTAAGGTTAAAAATCTTTGCTCAAAAGCTTTTATTTGGAACAGCTAGTGGTGTAGGCAAAGTGAAATGGATGACTGCAAGTTTGACAGATGCCCATGCTTATAACCATCTGCCCTAAACAGCAGAGGTGCTGAACTGCAGTTTTGAGTCTGCTACATCCCCGCAGCTCCAAGCTGAGCTGAGAAGAAGACCCCTGGACAAAGGTTGCACCTTCGGTGTAGGGAGGCAGCGGCTGGGCTCTACAGCTTTAATATATGATGGATGAGATCGAAGGAAAGGTCATGTGCTGATAAATATGAGAGTGTTTGACTGGGGAGGTCATCAATTATGCCTGCGGCTGCATCATGCTGGATCTTGCAAATGAAATGGATCTCCCCAATATAAGCTATCTTTTAGAATATTGGGATGTATTAATTGCTCAGAATGGATTGTATCCTCCCCCATGTCCTCTTTAAATTGGAGAAGGGACGTTACTCAGGAGGGGACTTTTGTTTTGATGCAGTGCAATAGACAAACTAGATTAAACAGTAGATCTGTTTTCTTAAAATTTGGCAATCCCAAAATGCTCTGCAACAATCTTGGATGAGGCGAGAAACACTTAAATAAAATTTATTTTTTACTGAAAAATTATAGATTAAAAGTTTTGACTATTTTAATCAATGTCTATAAGCTCCAAATTATATACAAATCATGTTTGAAATTTGTTAACTGCAGAAGCCAAGGGAATTTCTGCTTGTGTAGGGTGTTCATTCACTTTTGAGGTTTAACTTCTACGTAAGCAATGGAAAGGTGTCACGTTTACAAATATGATATAAAATATTGTACACCATTAAAATAAAGCAAAAGGACCATTTCCCAGTACTAGTATTATTAGTACTCGTTCATACTAGTAAACTAGATTTTGTGTTCCTCTGGCAAAGTCACGGAGTAAGGACGAATGAGAGCATTTTTGAGACATCTCACCTTTTGTCATCTGGGTTCAGATATCAGTTGATTTCACAGCCAATCTTAAAAAGAACAGTCATATCTCATGTGTCTGCAGATATCTCATATCTTTATGGCACTAAATCTCTCAAAAGTGAAAAGTAAATATTTTTGACAGAAAATGGTCACAGGGTAATATTTTACAGAGAAGCCCCAACCTTACATCTCAACTTCTGATAATACAAACTACAGATTTAACACAATCAAACACTTAGTTATACAGGCCTAAAGGCACCCAAATAAAAACCAAAATAAACCTTATAAAATAGATAAAAGTTAAATAAGCAATAAAAAGCAATAAAATACAGTAACATTCTTGCAGGGCCATTGAAAGGAAATAAGATCACATTCTCCTATCAACTGCCACCTCAGGCCTATTATTTCACAGTACTATTGTTTCAGAAAGACTCACCCTTAGTGTGAAAAAGATTGTGATGATTACAAGAGAAAACTGAGAGGGAAAATGGGCCTGACTGCACAGGAAGTTCTGGTGGTAATTCTTGTAGTGTTGTATCAGGTCCAGCTGCAGAAATAATGGTCTTTTTATTCAGCTGACAAGCGCCAGTGATATCAAGCCTCTCCAATCGATAGGCCTCTATTGTTTGTCAGTAAGGCCCAATAGACAAAAACCCTCTTGAATTATCTCCTACAGCTCCAAATCAGCTGTTTTTCAGCATCCATGAAAAGATAAAGAAACATATTTGTGGGTTGGTGGACCAGTCTTTACCTCAAATGAAAAGTTATTGCCTCATGCCAACACTAACTAATGTAACATCTTTAAAATATATGTATAGTGTTGTATAGTGTTTCTTCATAGCACGTTGAATGTATGGACAGTTCTGCCTTTATTTTACTGAGAGCTGGACCGCCTTGATTCAGTACACTGCTTCATAGCCTAATGTCTTGTTAACAGAGAGGCAAAGAGAAAGAGAACAAAGAATGGCTGTTATCTCAGAGTACCAAATGATTATGTCTCTTTCCTCAAAACTACAAATGTTAGAGGGCATTTGTAAAGCCCTTTATTTTGAATGTCATTTATTGATTTTATCATTTACAAAGACCTTGAAATTTAAACAAGTGATTTTCATTTACTACGGAATAAGAAATGCTCACCTTGTACATCTCAATTGCATAATATCAGCAAACATCCATGTTGTACATCACCAGGCTAGCCAGACATATCACTGGTTTTACCCAAAGAAGCCACAGCTGACCCTGTGCTAGGCCTTCTTAAGACATGGTCTAGGGCTCTCCTAAATGTAGTATGCCTTATTGATCTTTTCAGGTCGAGTGGAAACAGCAAGGCCAGCACTAACTCCAGGTGAGTTAGGGCTATTGCCATGATATGGCTCAAATCAATTGCCAAAGACTAGTTTTCTGCATGACAATGTCTGTCCAAGTGGGTCTTTGTTGAGTGGAAAGTTCTTCAAGTCCAGCGCAGCCCGTGTGAGTGGACAATGGTGGAGACAATCTATTCTGATTCTACAGTATTTACTTAATCCGGATTCTCACATGGATGTTTTGTATATAGCCTCAAATCATTATACTTAAAGCTCTACATTATTAAGAAGTGCTTGTTGTGTTATGGACTAGGCACAAACCAGTTAACTCTGCAGAAAATCAGTTGCGTGCTGTCATAAGTATGTTTATCTGAGGCAGGCCTGAGGGGGAGATTCGCTACCGATTAGCACCTGGTCATGAGCCAGTTCAACCCGCCTGATTTCAATTTGATGCGTCTTTTGAGCTCATCCAGAGAAATGCATAACCAGAGGCGTAGCAATAAGGCAGGCAAGTGCCTGGGGCCCTGCATTTTGAGGGGGCCCCCAACAGCTGACCATTTAAGTAATCAGAAATGTTGTTATTAATATAACACGGCGCAACATATCTGCATCTCCCCTAGGAGGCCCCGTGATGCACCAGCTGCCGTTTTCAAATTGGCGGAGCACTTGTGCTTCTGCAGAAAATGCATTTGCTAATTTAAACATGAAGACTTATCTGTCTGGCATCCAGAAACGGAAATAAAAGCAAGAAGATGAGAAAAAGAGAAAACAGGACAGCAGTAAGTGATGGAGATAAGATTGACTTAAGAATAATTATATAACTAGCAAATGTTTTCGTTGTTAATTCCAGCTTGTTTTCGTTTCTTTTTTTGCAAGATGGATTATTGGTAATAGTCCAATTACTAATAGGGTTACTGGAAAACAGGTTAGCTAGGGTTGCATTAAGCAGAAGTAGCATGTATTATGTAGTGTTTAGCAGGTATTAATATAGACTGTAATAGAATAGGTGGTACCGGGAGTGCACCGCTTGGCAAGTGTTGGGAGAGGGTGCTGAAGCCTCCACCGTAGCAGCAGAGGGAGCCATCTCCAGAATACTGAGAGCCACTTCTAGAACTACACTTCCCATAATCCACCGCTGCTTCCTGATTACTTCCTGCTCCACACCTGATCATCATCAACCCACCATATATAAACCGGACTCAAACTACTCTTCTTTGCGAAGTCTTGTTTACCTTGTGTTGCAATTCCGAGCGTTAATATTCTGATTGTTCTGCTGTGTTTTGACTTGGATTGTTTAACGGATTTTGATTCTTTGCCACCTGCCCTTTTGTGCCTGTCTGTTGGTTTGTGATCGCTTTCTGCCTGCCCTTTATATCCTGCCTGCCTCTCGTTTATGATTGTTTGCTGCCTGTCCTGACCCTTGCCTGATTTACGATACTGATTGTTTGCTGCCTGCCATCTTTAATTGTTGTTATTGTTGACCTCTCTATTGAACAAATATTAAACAAACTGCAGATGGATGCGAATGCTTCTGACCATTCATTACAGCAAGTCACTGCCACTAACAGCATTTACTGTTGCTAAGGCTAGTAAGCACTATTTTTAAAGTGACAATCCGTAATACTGTAAATATGAAGATTGTACTTTAAGTTTGTATTGCACAGTATTGTATCTTCTGCCATAAAAAAGATTGATATTTTGTTTTATCTGTTCATACTTTAATGTTTTAGAAAATAAACAATTTATGTTTATGTAGATGTGTTTTGACTACTTTTTGTATGTTGTATAATTATATCTTTAGGTAATGAACTTATTACCAAAAGAATCTTTCAGAAGGGCCTCATCTATTAATTTTGCCTGGGGCCCTCACTTCATCTTGGTTTGCCTCTGTGCATAACCATAATACTTATTTAATTGCGGCTGCAGCACTAAAATTGGTTGTTCAGCAAACAACCTGGTGTAAGTTTTGCTTTTTGGGTTTTTGGAGCCTCCGTCCTGTTTTTACTCTCACAGAAAGAGCAGGATAACTCCAGGGACAGAAACACACATCAGTCTGAAGTTAAATTGTCTGTCTTTCACCATGGCTGCAAATTGATAGCATTGATATTGTGTCAACTTAATAAGTTGGTTTGGAATGAATTTAAACAGTGTAAGGGACATTTAAATATATCCACATGTATTACCTGCTGTTGCTGTTTAGTTTTTTTTTCTACTTTCTTTTAACTCAAGAGTTAGTTGATAGATTTCTAAATTTAAGAAAGTTTCAATAATAAGCAGAAACAAAAGGGTTTTTCTAAAGGTTTGCAGTTTTTGATTTGTAAACCATTGCCTGAGACCCTTTGCTGATGTCTGGTTTTGATTATGACATCATAGATAACAGGAAATAAGATACATATCAAAATCTGCTGGTCTCATTAGGTCGACAGAGTTATTCAGGGTGGACAAATGTCTTTAATTCTCTCTAGATATCAACACTTTTTGCATCTACATGTGTTTTAATATTATTATAGTGCTTGCAAAGCACCACTGTATTGATATTGTTAAGACATTCTGGTTAAGGTCTTGGTCTAAACCCCTAAGTATTAAACTTTGCAAATAATTCAGTTAAAACTACACACACACGTAGTGTGTGTGTATATATATATATATATATATAATACCTTCAGAAAAAACTGAAGAAAGCATGTGCCATTCCTGACTGAAAGCATCTGAGACCTGATGAAAACTTTCTTGGTATTAAGTTGAATTCCCAGTGTTATCTTCCTCTCGGAATTCCTCTTATCTGTGGAAGGGAGGGTGGCTGACAGATTGATATGACAGCTCTACCTGTTCTTTCCCAAACAGGCTGTGTTGGTATCCTGCAACAGATAGATACTGTTGGCGCACATTGCCATTTTATACTGAGCGCTCTGTATAGCTGCTGAGTGACTGCAGAGAGACCCATGTTATTGGGCATCCGTGTACTTGGGTGGTGTTGGATTCAGTTTCAGAAATCGGTTCCCCACACCAAATCCTCCAATTTGAGGAAGGACGGACAATGTCAACTATTCCTGTGACAAAATCTGACTCACCTGCTGCAAGCCTGGTCCATTTGCTTTTCCATTTGCTCAAACAGCAATGGAAAACCAAATGTGGTCTGATATAGATGCTCATTTATTCATGTTGTTTAATGAAAAATGTCCAAAAAGACACAAGTTGATAGAAAGGCTGTTTTTATCTTTATGTTAAATTATCTCATAAAATAGCAACAGTAAAGTACATCAAGTTAAATGTCAGTAAATGTTTGAGCATAAAACAAGCATAATCCTGTCTATTTTCTTTTGGGTTACCTAAGCACAGGAAATAAACCATTTTCCAAACATTTTCCATCATTAAAGTCGCATTCTGACATTTTTAATTATTAATATAAATGTGTGAAATGTTTAATTATCAAGGGGCTCACTGAATAATAATTAGCTTACATGTCCAGTCTTCCATGTTTCTAACTAGCGGCAGCTTTAATTGATCCATTGGCTCAACCTCTTGCTCAAATTGATTAGCTTAGTCTTTAGGCTAAGCAAATTCAATAACCCATGAAATTAACAATAACAGTGGGCTGGAGAGTGTCACTGATTGCATCAAGTATTCTCAGGCAACTTTATTCCAGTAATAACTCATCAGTGTTGGTTGATGGTCATTAGTGGCAGTTGAGAGTGAATCTGTTTTACCCACAATGCAATGACTGTCAGACCTATTGCTAAATCACTTGATTTGCAAGTAAATGTTAATTCAGGAATCACAATGTACAAGCATTTTGAAGGGCACTGCTTTTAAATAAGTTAAACATGTAATGCTTTCTACATTGGTTCTAAAAAACCCAAAAAAGTACATGAAATAGGAATTATAAAAACTGGAATATTTTTTATTGTGACACATAAGGCATGTGTTTTTCTGACGTTTGTCTAGAAACCCTTGTACTGATTGAGATGTTAAAAAGGATTTTTAAGGAGTTACTTTAAATGCCTGATATAATAAAATCTGATTATAATCAGATATCTGTTTTTGCATACCAAGGACGTTTTTGCAACAATTAGTTGTCCATCAGCTTTTCCTTGTCTGTGTCTTATCCTGGTATTTAATACTCTTTCCAAGACTCTTTTCCAAGAAGAGTGAGATTTAAAGTTCAGAAAGAATTGAAGGGATCAGTGAAAATTAAAACAGTGGAATTGAAAAGCTGGACCAGGACAGAATAACCTGACCTGGAAAAAGTGTATTGGTTCAGTGCAGGGATGAATCAGTACAGTCTGGAGTGGTGAGCAGACAGAAGTTAACTTCAACCTAGACTTTCCTCCCAATTTTTTAAATGTTTGATTAATTGTTTGACATGAGGCAGGCAGCAAACAATCAAAAAATGATGGTGATCAGACAGGGAATAAGCGCTCTGAAATGTTTGACTGGCAAAACAAGACATCGCAATGTGCACGAGCAGGTCCGGGGTTTAAATAACCCGGTTAACTAGACACAGGTGGCAAACAGGAAGTAATCAGCCCAAGGCACGGGGGAACATGGGAAATGTGGTCCGGATTGGGGTTAATATTCTGGCGAAGGCTCCCTCTGGTGATGCGGTGCGGTAGCCTCCTCCGTAACAATATTAACATTCCCGACAATAAAACTAGTAAAAATCAACGAATAATTGTCCATAAAAAATTTGTTTGAATAAAAATAGGTTATCCTAAAATGGTTTGGTAGTGGTCTCCTTAGATTCCATGTGATGTATTACCCTGCAGGCATTAGTAATTTATTACATAAGCTGCATGTAACTTCAAACACTAGATTAAATACCTTCAGTTCAATTTATCAGTCAGCTGTAAAACACTGGGTCAATCTCCTTTTAACCCTTGTTTTAAGGTTCATAACCCTCTTATGGATGTGACACTATCAATTAAAATATGACAACTACGCTCCTCCAGCTCATTTTCGCTCAATATTAAATTCAAAATGCTTGTATACCTGTAAAATAGACCTGTCTAGATCGGTATAATAATGGTTTATTTTATTTTAGCTTATCATGTAAATTAAGCATACGTTTGCCAGAGAGTGACAAATTTCTGTATAAGGTTGTGTGGAAGGCCCTTATGTGAATATTGTTTTGGGCATGTATTATGTTTAAATTACTAACTTAAGGTATATGCTCTCTCTTTAAAATAATACTGATTACTAACTGAAGGTATGTGCTCCGTCATTAAAATAAACCTGATTTATCAATAAAAAATATAAAAAATGATATGAGAACCTTTTGTGCATAAGAAAGAACGCTTGGCCAAATTCAATATTAATTTTAGAGTTATAACATTACCCCACTGTTTGGATGACTTGTATTTATACCCTCATAAGTAAGTTAAGTAATGATTGTCACAGTCACCGGATTAAAATATCAATGGATTCTAAATTTTTATCATCTGAGTTCACCTTCCTGTTCATTAGGCTATAATGAAAACATCCACAGTCTTGTTAGCTAACAAAGAATGGAGAGCCTGTGACCTGCACATTTCAGTGCTTCTGTTAAAGAGTGTGTTTACGGCTGGCTGATATGATAATCATATTATGCCTTGAATACAGATGATGGGTCTGTGTGTATTCATCATGGGTTATTGGCCATAATAAAAATGCTTCTGAGATCACAGGACACATAAAGTATATTATACTGCCATTTCATTCTTCTCCATGAACCACAATAACTAGTACCCACTTAAACAATAGCAAGTATTCAGTTGTCATTTGGTAAATTAAAAAATGTTTTTTTTGTATTCTGATACTTTCTGCATTCATTTACTGCATGCATGGTATATTACGCAGAAAAAATAAGACTAGTGTGGTAGTACACTTTTCTAAATATAGCTATAAATTATTCACTCTCACAGTATAAATAGTAAAACATTTTTTAAGTGATTAAGTGATTAATCAGCAAATAATTGTTCACTACCTGTAGTGTAAATAGAGCCAATCTGAATTGGGTTGAAGATATTATTCTTTTGTCTGGAGCATAGGCAGAGTTTCACATTTTTGCCTGGGGGCGGGGCACCTACCAGTAGACCACGAACTCTGATAAAAAAAGAAAAACATTAATTAAAATTAATTTAGCCATAATTTACATAAAATACAAATAAAATGAGACTCCGCCGGTGGTCTGGAGGGCAGTGACTCTATTATAATGTAGTTACATGCTGAAGCCAGCAGTGACCAGGGGAATCTGCTCTGACAGCCGTCTGCCTTTTAATGGTAATTTTCATCAATAAGGTTCATTATTCAGATGAGATTAACAGGTTGGTGTCAGATGTAGAGTGGAGCACTGGTGTTTCTTTGACCTATTGTAAGTGTTGCCACCTCGGCTGTGTGCTTCTGATCAGAGAGGTAATAGACCACAGGTGTCAGATGACAAGATAGTTGCCAATAAATCAGACACTTGACCACTAGAACACATTACAAAACATACAGACTGACACTGTACTAATTTACAGGGGCAAGTGAAAAGGCATGTCATTAAAAGGCATGTTAATTGTGTTCATAGGGGAGAGAAATATGCAAGGCAAATTTTAAAGCTATGTTTGTATTTAGCATGTTTCATCACTAGCAAAATAAAATAGCAAAAAAAAAAGACTTCAAATAGTCTTCTGGGCCACTTCTTTCTGGCCACTCCTTCCTGGCGGCCAATTACTGGACATTGTCCCTCCCCAAACTAAAACAAATGTTACTGTGTCAGACTGGCCAGGATTTTAAACAGCATTGCTTTGGAAACGTCACAGTGTTTAGACTTTTTGAGAGCAATTGCTGGTTATGCATATAAAGCTGTTATAAGGCTGTTATATAATAATATTCTAACTATAGGGTTAAGGTTAGGATAAGGGTTTGGGTTTGGGTTTTACTGTTGTTGTTATTATAGTAAGTGCATGTAATGTGTAACAGACACTGAAGTATTTTAAAAGTATTTTAACACAGAAAACAAACACCACTTAATCAGTCAATAAATACAATTCATCTGGTTTAATCTAGGGTGATACATATTTAAAAACATTTAAATAATAATACTATAATACTTTATGATAACCCTTTACATTGGTTGGTCTAAGGCGCAATGCATTGGAAACAGTGGAAGACTGGGTGTTAGTTATTAAAAAGAAGAGGAAAGAGGTAGAGGCAGCCAAGTTTTCCTCTGCCCACCCTTCTGTGCAAGACCAAGTCCCTATGATGGAGTGTCCTCTCTCCCAAAGAAAGTATGTTTGCCTAGTATTTCATCATCTCCTGGAGGCAAGAGAGGGAAAATAAGCACATCAGTTGTCATTATGACAGCATAAAAATGGTGCCATCATATTTCAGCTACACAATACATCCAGCATCCCTTTCCTCATGATAAACGATGGACTCTTTTAACACGTTGACTATACGTTAATATTATCTTCCATGGATAATTATAGCAAAAGTTCAATTACTGCCCTAGAATCACTGCACAGGCCGCTCCGTGTGTTTGGATGTACTGCTTTCGTTAAAAGGTATTTATCTTTTTGCCCCAACAGGCTGAATCTGCATGCTGGTGGTGATGCATCCACAGAGCCACAGGCCCCATCCCTGGAGCCCCCTATAATGTAAACTGTTCCATTATTCTGTGATTTAGGGCTGTTTTGTGGGTCTTGAGGACAGCCTAACTTGAGTTTATTGCTTGAAATGCATGGCTCCCTGCAAATCTTGCTAACTTGCAGGCAAAGGGAGACATTAATTTACTGATCGCATTAGCATTAAGAACTGTCATTATCAGATTAGGGTTACGTCATTGGTCAGTATTTACAGCACAGCTTATGCCTTCTGATAATATAAAAATGCTTTTGTTTTAGTGTGTGGTCCTCTATAAGTGTACTGTATGGTTTACAATGGACCACTGTGTTATGTGCCAGAGCACAATTAACTAGATTAAAGATACAAACAACTACACATTGCCTTATACTGAAAAATCAACAGAATTTGATTTCCGGATAACATGTCTATGAAGTTTGCATACTTAAGGTACCTTCAATTTATTTAAATTGATTCATTATGCCTTATTATAAACCTTACAATAAGTATCAATGTACAGTCCAAACATAAGTATGTATTATAAGGCACTATGACAACCTTTGAAATGCATTTAATTTAATTTACATGAATTATAAATAAAAAGTGTAACCACAAAGATTCATAAATATACATATTATATGTAAACCTTTATGTATGTGTGCATGTGAACAAACATAAAAAAACAATATGCATATATTAAATTGTAGTAAAATTGTAGTAAACACACTGTTTACACATTTGTGTAACATTTTGTTACTCATTTTACATGTACTTACAATATTTAAACGTAAATCATACTTGCAACTAATCCCAAACCCTAATCCTAACCCTTTAATGAGTACTTGTTGTTAATTAATTACTCAGTACTATAATTACACTATAAGAAGGACACCTTAAAATACAGTGTAATCTTATTTTCATAAAAATGTTTGCTTTTGTTTGCTATTAATATAATTTTTTTACTTGAAACTGTAACATGAACTCACATATGTGATGCTATAATAACACTTGGCATCTGTAATAACATTGACACATTACTCTGTGTTTTACCATAATATATAAAGTATCATAATAATATTTCTTTCCTTTTTCTTTGTAACTCTCCCAGTCTCCTATTTCCCATCCCGTATAGGTTTAGATGAACAGGTTATGTGTTGAGGTACTTCTAAAAGATTTGCATATGAATTTAGCATTACCAGAGTCTATTTCAAATCAATATTACAGTTAACTGCTTTTCATGTCACACAGAGCTCAATTTTCAGGGATATTTGATCTACTACTTATTATTTCCCCTTCCCAGTCATCAGAAATTTGCATTCAGATCACCAACTGACCTCAGGAAAGGTTCTGTCTCTGATCTAACATGAATGTGTGTCGAACTAAAACCCCAAAATGGCACAATAATTGCGTACGCATAAATCAGATTGCATAGGCAAATCAAATGTCTTTCCCCCTTACATGTTTATAAAACGTGTTACACAAGGTAATTCTTTGAATAATCTCCTTATTAGAACATCAATCTCTTTTTTATGCAAATGCAGATGCTTAACACAAAATCTGATTGGTTATGAAACACTTGTATACAATGTGAAATCTGCACTAATTATTTTGAGACCATGCAGCATCTGCTGATTCTTTTCAACACAACTGGATATTACATTTGTTTGAAACTCAATCATGCAAAATGAAGACTCTATTTGAGAACTTTTTAATAAATAATAAGTCTTCTCTATCATCTAATCAGAGAATGGTAATCGGCACATTTATTCAGGGCCACCAGATAATGTCAACCTGACATGAGGCTCTTATTTTGCAATAATGCATTTACATTCTAATGATTGTATTAAAGCTTATATGGCCTGTCAAAAACTGAACCTGCCCCCCCAACCCCCCACACCCCTCCTACCCCTTGCTGAACAACCCCACGGCAGAAGATTCACCCAGATGAATTTGACGAACCAGATTCCAGCCACAGGTACTTTTATCAAGCTATGTGGTGAGTGGAGGCCCACCCTAATAAGACTGCTGGAGGACTCTGTTTCATCAGCATTCTCTTAAGTATTCTTCTGTCTACTGTGCATGAAAAGAACCCCACATTCACCCCCACAGCCAACAATAATAATAAAACAAACTATCTGTCTTATTTATTGTTGTTGCATTTCCTTTCTTCTGCTGTGGGGTGTATTTCCTTTTTATTCTCTGATCTATCAGCTCTGAGTAGGTCAGTATTATGTAGTGATGTGTGGAGAGCCATTTAGATAGAGATAAAGTGTTCCAAGAAAATCTCTGTGTTTCAAAGAAAATCATGCAGGTTTTAATTGACATGAGAAAATATTAAGCTTTGAATTACAATTTCTTGTGTGTTACTTCTAAATCTAATTCAGGAATTTATTTCATCGTAAATGTTATTCTTATTCTGAAATTAGATCACTGTCACTCATTCCTGTTTAGAAGAAATAGAAATGCTTAATACTTTCGCTGTTGCTCCCTAATAAATATCAAGACACATGGTCTGAATATAATTACAATTAGTGCATTTAGAAGTGGACAGACCAGCAGCTCCAGATACAATCAGTATCTATGGAACTGCTGGTCAATAGATACTGACTGCAGGTCAATAGATATTGACTGCAGGTCAAATGTTTTGATTGAAGTGTGAAGCTGAATTACACAACATCATCGCAGTGACTGGGGTATGCCAGTGCTGTAAGATAAATGGCTGTTAGGATCTGTGGTGTCGGCTCCAGGTCATTTTTCTGTCTGTGTGTCATGGAATTATAAGGATAGGAGATCCTTCTTTCTGTACACAATACTGAAGTGACACAACAGCTAAAACCACATTAATGGCATTCTTTAGTTTACTTTAGTACATTGAATTACTTGTTTTTTTTGTTCAGCCGCAACCTAAAATGTTTATACTTATTTACCTTCATAATAAACCAAGCAAAATTGTTAATGCATATAAGTGTATATATATCTCAAAAATGGACACATTTGGTTGCGTTTTATTTTGCATTTTTATTCACTGATTATCAAACTTACGTTCTGCATTTTATTTTTTTCAAAATTGATGTGCCATTTTTTAATCTGAAAATTGAGCTTTGGCAGTGGGGGAAATTTAACATATATTCAACATAAACCTGTCTGTTAAAACAACCCACCAAATGGCTTTGCATTTAGACACATTTGCAGACTGAATGTGTGAATTCTAGTTTGTAGTTTGAAGTGGTTTGATATCCCTCTGATTAGTCACCCTGAATGTGAGAACAAATGTAGCATGTTTACTGTTAATATGAGACTGTTTAATATGAGCTATGCTCTTTTAATAAAAGAGATTGCATTTTGCAGATACCCGATTGTTCGAAATCTCATTGTATCGAGAACCTCTGAAGGGTCAGACTATAGCTGGCGTCATTCAAGTAGGTTGAAGAACCTGAGAAGAAATGGTCCTGACAAAATGGTTGTCCTGATACTTTTGGCCTTGTGGCACCACATTGTGCCTTTTTTCAGAGTTCTTTGAAGTCTCCACCTGGGGCAGGTATGTCACGGCAACCTCTTGTATCAACCCAAGACCAAAAAAATGAGAAAACGGCATTGACTAATTAGATGTTAGAACTATGGTCATGAATCTGTGGTTAAAGCTTCAGAAAATATAATAAATTGACACTGGCCTTAAAGCTAGGAACATTATTCAAGCCCTGTCTGTAAACCCATCCTTCATCTGCAGGGCAGTTAAATAGCTGCTATTGTGCTCTATTGTGCTCCATTGTCCTGTTATTGCTGTTGTCCTGATTCCTTTCAAATTCAATTCTTTATTTGGTGTATATTATTACCCACAAGAAGGTCCTCTTCCTCAAGGCAGCAGACCATAAAACAATATCAGCTGCACAAAAGACCTTCAAACTCCATTATATTTTTTAATCTCTTGGAGGGTTTCATGATTCTCAATGCACTGAAAAACAGGTGATGTCAACAGAAAGGGGTCCTGTGGTTAAAGGCGTCCACTGAATGTGCGGTAGAATGCGGTAGAAATCCATACAGTGGTAGCGTAACTAATATAGCTTCTATTGGAGAGGATAATACAGGAAAGAACCTAAAGTTTCTATATCAACACATCAGCTTTGTAAAATGGTTTGTGTGTAAAATATGTTCTATATTTGATTATGATTGTTGCATAATTACAAGGCTCAATGAGAAAGACTTAAAAATTAGACCTGTGGTAATTGAATTAAACGTTATTGTTAGAATGGTAGCACTTTACTCTACAGTCCTCTTTAACACGTTTGTACTTACTGGGTAATTATGTTAAACTACGAACCTAACCCTAAATCTGACCCTAATCCATATTATGTACATGCAAATGTCATATTTTGTTGTGAAAGTACACTGTTAGTGCACATACTGTAAAATAACCATGTTAAATAACTGTTACATTTTGGCTCTAGTTACCAACAATTTAGCAGGCAATCCATGTAGTCGACATTTTTGAATTCAGAATGATATAATTATTTTATGTGCAAAATGCAAGAACAGCTGTTCAAGCTGAGTGTATGTGCTGTCCCTTCAATGGTGAAAACTGTATCTTGCCAAGGTACAAACTATGAATAATTTAATGTAGTTAAAATGAAGTCAAGCTGTTAAGCTACACTACAAGCTGCTAACAAGCATTAAAGCTCCTTGAAATGTCTGAATATCTTTTAAATGTACTACCCAAGGATGTAGTTTATCATTAATTGTTTCATATTTGGAGCTCATCATTATATAGAGTACTATGTATAATGACATCTAAATTAACCAATTATTATAAATAAATAAAATGTAAAAAATTACATACTTTTCATTACAAAAAGTTACTGCCATGCTACTTAAAATTTAGTCAGTTAGTAGTGTCTTTAATTTTAGTTGTTCTACTACACTAAACATCTCTTCTACACTAAACGTCTCTATCTGAGTAAACTGGAGTAAACCCCTATGGAGTCTAATTACCCACATCTAGATGGAAGATGCCATCATGGTCTGCAGATACATTTAAATGTGGAAAAACATTTATGATGGTGCTTGTAACTCTACTGTAAACAGTAAAATAATCTTATAGTGTTCATTTTTTGACATGCCCTGTCTTTTGGAATTCAGCCCTGACTAAAAGAACCAAGTTCAATTCTGAGCTGTATGGCCTCTCTTTGGTGGCCCGAAACAGGAAGTTTTGGCTGACTACAAGTAAAACAGACCTAGAGTTCATCTGAACCACAGAGACTTACCTGATGCAGACTAGGTCTCAGTATACCACAGCTAGATTTTTGTTAGTGCTGAGAAGCTCTTTTTACCATAAAATCACACATGCAATGATTTATACTGCCTGCCAGATCAAGGTTAAGATGGTCATTTTGATTAACCAAGTCAAGTTTTACGTTTCTTGACAGCAGCTCGGGATGTGTTTCATGGTAATACTAAAATAGTTTTTGCCATTAAATCTTTAGTGTAACCCAGTTTTCTTGGTGCTTGCAAACACTGAGATATTAAATACTGCCACAATGATATGAGAAAGCAGATGGATTTTCTTTTAGAAAAAACAAACACACATTTTATGATCTAAATTACATTCTGCTAATCTACAGACCAACCATTTCTCCCTCATTCATTGGACTTCGTGTGTGTGTTCATTTCCTGTTTATCAGATTAAATGTTTGATGTGGTCTTGCAGCTTGACACAATAGTGCAGATAAAAACCAAAAAAATGTATTTTTAGGTGACAGACAGCAATTGGGGGGAAATTAAGTTGTATCAGTATATCACATTATACAGGGTGGAAATATTGTAGCTGGAACAATCGCAACCTTTGCCTGTTTAAATACATAAAAAAGCCATTTAATTGCCTTTCTTTGATGTAATCATTCTTTGTCCTGTAGCTTGTGGATGAGCTTGGAAAGAGGAAATTACTGAGTTTATCCAATGCCAGTCACTTTTACCAGCCTGCTTTATTAACAATATCACATGGCTATTCCCCCTGCTTAAATACAATGTGCATATGTTATTGTAGTTGATATTATTCTATCTCTGGACATAATTATTCTATTCTATTATATCAGGCTTAAATCTTCCATTTAGGGCTGAACTGGTGTAGGAAAAAAAGGAAAAAAACCGGAAAACATTCTCTCCATAAGACTTAGCTTTTATACTTGTCAGCATTTAAGCACAGCTTAATATTCTTTTTCAATATTACCAAATATCAACATTAGCATTTAAAAGTATTGCATACACCTTCACAATCAATTTTATAATTCTGAATTTTAGAAACAGGGGCCAATTGTTTCATAGTCTCACGTATCCCAGTAACGTGGTTTCGTTTTATTAAAAGTGTGTAATTGCATGTGTTTTGTATGTTCGATTTCTTTTTACTTCAAGTGATTTGTTTTGTGCTTTATAATTATTTTACTGTTAATTTTGCTGAAAGGTCTATTATTATTAGATTAATAGATCTATTATTATTAGATTAATAGCAGGTTACACTGTGGTAATCAATTAGTAGTGGAAATGTTCTGTAGTTTTTTTTTGTCAAGACAAGGACTGTGTCTATATAGTGTTGACTTTCAAAAATAAACTTGTTCTCTGGAATAAAATATCACAGCTAACCTTCATAAATTCACTTCATGATTTTGCTAACAATATTTTTGCATATAATTTGGCATCTCATTGCTTGTTCACAATCTAAAAGCAAAACTGAAACCTGAAAATCGTAACTTGCCACACACGTCACTCACCAAATTTTATTTTTCTTCTGCCTGTCTTTGTAGTTCTTTTTGCAAAACAAAGAGGCTTCTTCATGTTCCTCCCAAAATAGTATAATTCAAGGGCTGTTTTACATAGCACAATAGACTAATATATGATTTAGAGAGTTTCTGCAAATCAAATGCATTATGCATTAACATTTAATGCACACAATGCAGAAGAAAAAGACTAAAATCAGTCTTTGGAGCAAAAAGTATCCACTGTGCTTTTTGAGGAACATGCATGGATAATAAAACATTCTATCTACCATAAATGCATTATTGATGTGTTTATCAAATTTTGACAACTGTAAACTAATCACAGTTACCCAATTTGATAAACAACCTACATCTAAAGTAATATGTAAATATAGGAAAATCATATAGTCTCCCATCTGACAGGGTCATGTACCAAAATGTATGATGGGATTGAACTCTTCCAAATACTCCTTATGTCAAATCAGAGGTCAGGGTTATCCTAAGTAACTAGTGATCAATCAACATGATGTTATAATGATTTTCAGACAGTGCATATTGAATTTGTGAAAGAACAGGACATTGTGACTAAAACCAATTTGCAAATTAGGAAAGTCAGGGGAAAAATGCCAAATACTTTTATAACACATATAACTAATCAATCACACAATGCCTAATACGCAATGCATGACATGACGATAGTTCTCAAGTGTCTTTCACTTTATTGTGGTTAGTGTCAGTCTACTCACAGTGTTGTAACTAGAGCAGGTCTTGGAAAAGTTCTGTATGAGGAAAAAACACAAACATTATTAGCTTATTTAAAAAAGAAATCTTGAATATTGATCTGATGTAGCTTAATTACCTGGAAACTGCCATGCCAGATTGATGTCCCTTAAACTAGCTCTCTGGTCAGAGCTACCCTGGGAATTATGCTATTGACTGTGCAGTCAGGCCTCCACAGACTTTTGCTTGCATTTAATGGGATCCATCAATTCAGTTTCCTTTTTAATAATTATTGTTTTACTGTTCATTTGAGACTGGGGCAGTTTGAAGCTCCTTTGATTGTGTTAAGACAGCACGATTGTCTGAGTCCATGCGTTAAGACCTTTTTTCTCTGCTCTTTGAGGATGGCTTGTTCTTTTGTCTGTAGATCTGACAGGCCCCTGCATTAAGTTTAACCTCAGAAACCAAAGCAAGAATTGACTAAAAGGAAAGACTGCCAGCAAAACCAGGACTAGGGTTACACCATTAACCTAGAAGCAGAGAAGCACAAATTTGCTTGCTCTTCCCCTTGAATTAGCATGTTAGTAATTGAAAGTCTACAGTGTATGTCTCTCCTGAAAGTGCATTGATTTTCATAAGGTTGATGCAGCGCTCCCATTGTTGATTTTAATGGGATCTTTGATTCGTTCAATATTGAAGCACAGGGCAGCGAGACAGCTTCAAATGATAGAACAACTTTCTAGACCTTCAGATCACCTTGCAGGGGAGCAGAAAGCTAAGGAGAGAAGAATGACCCTTAAATGATGGGGGATGCAAATGTTAAATACATTGATCAATGTTTCTCAATGTTCAACTCTTTTGCTCCTTTAATATGAATACATTGGAAACATAATTTGTATCAGCAGTTGTTTCTTTTAATTAGGATCTGACCCAAGTCTTTGCCATTGATTTGTGCCATTACCTTATTGACAGGGCTAATGCTCATTCCAAACTTTTCCATGGCTAAAGGGTCCAGGCTTAAGATATAAGAGCTTGTGAGACAGAGCCCAAATGAATTGTCACATTTAAACAGACATACATATTCCCAATAGAAAATCAAACATGTTTCACTGCTACAAAAGTGAAGTACATCGTCTATAAATCAGATTATATTCCTGAGACCAAACACTAAAACTTGATGACATTGACTAAATTGAGGCTGGATGAAACATCCTGCAAGAATCAGTTGTATGTGTTGTATGTGTGGCTTTCTTGCATGATAGTATGTTTTGGAACTGAAGTAATGTTGGTAGGTTAGAACGGCAACCCGGTTTTGTCACACTCTTAGCCTTCATAACAAAAATGAATCTCCTGTTTTCAGACAAGATTCTCATTGATACAACAATCTGTGGGGAGTCTTACATATGAACATCACAATGATTCCTACACAACTGCTGGTCATTCATCAGTTCTGATGGAGTTTGTCATCATTATTGGCTGGGGGCTATGCATCTGCTGGCCAACGGCTGGCACCCAGCAATATCCAGAGCACCCCAAAATAAAAAATAAGAAAATAAAGGCAGAGTGCAATGTTTCTGTAATGTTTTTGTTTAATGTTTCTTAAGTCAATGAAAGCACCTTAAATGCTTCCTACATCTCCTTTGGCCTCCCTCACTTAGTTTCTTCCCATGTGTGAGGTTGAACAGCCTCCAGAAAAGACAATGCCTTCACCTCAGTTCATCTTCATCTCCTAGTCAGAAGTATTCTTTCTATAAAGGAGTCCCACCTAAACTCAAACCCCTCAAGTGCTGAATTTGTTTCCTCCCCCTGTCTCTAACAGTCCCTCCCCTGAAGCTTCAGTGAACCCCATGAAAGAAGTGAAAAGAATCAGTAGAGGCTATGAATCTCTATGAACATTTTACCCAGCGCCTGCTCAACTCCAATTGCACAGTGCCACCATAAAAATCCAATAGAGGGCTAATCTGACCATCTCATCCACACTTTTCATGCTGTGTTTGCCTTAGAACGCCTTGTACTAGTTCCAGCCTGGGAGCGTGTGATAAGACACTGGAAATTTAGTCATCACCTTTTGCGCAAAGGGGCCCTGGGAAGGAATTATGATATTGCTATAACCTTACATTGGATGTGGACAGGAACAGCACCCAGTGAGACTGTAATCCCAAACACTGTACCTCATCATATCCACCCACCCTAGCCCCTCATATGGCTGCCACTCTAAAGGTTGGCTTTACCAGATTAGTGCAGACTAACCATCATCATATCGAGGGAGATAGATGAAAGAAGACAGTGTTTACTGTCATGGAGTATGTTTTGTTGGGGAGGGATGATAATAAAGACCATTACCTCATTTTTGTTGTGTTGACCATAAGAAATATGTCAGCTTGACTGAGAGATATGCCTGTCAAATTTATTTACCTGTGTTGAGAAAATGTTGCATGTGAATGAGCTTCGCACTATAAAAAAAACCTGACAGATTTATACCGCATTCCCTGGAAGTTTTTATTGGAAGTTGGAAGTTTATCCATCCACCCAAATTTTGTGTTTCAGTTTGGTGACACTATTATTTTAAAGGAAAATGTAGCCATTCCAAAGGTCACTTTATTAAGCATATACATTATTCTGTTGTGCTATCCTTTAAAGCTGTCATATCAACTTATAAAGCTGAGCTGAAAAATCTGGAAAAGGCCAGTTGTTAAGAATCCAGAGGTTACAATAATGCACAAATTTGCGGCTTGTCAAAGTTTGTTTGGCAGTGCACTAGAGTTAAGACAGTTCTGCTGTAAAGGTGAACTGGTCATATGATACAGCTTTCATCCCCAATAAAAACAGATAAAAATCTGTCAAACCATAAAAAATGGTTTGACAGATCCCCTATTCTCAGACCACTAATGCCTATGGATTTCACAGTATAGTCTGCCATGATGAGCATGGATCTCTGTGTGAATGGTTGAAGTTCCTTCCTCAGTTTATTTCCTAGTAAATGAAAAAAAAAACTTTTAAGGTAAGGAATCATTAGTCCAATTACCTATATAGCATCACCCTATTGCCAGCAGTGAAAAAGAAACTCACTGCTTACTGAAGAAAAGCGTTCTTCCATAAAGTCATAATTTCCTGGCCACAAAGATCTCACAACAGAGACCACCAGCCAAGCTTTCAAAGTTGTGTAAATAAACTTATAATAAATAGAGCTATTGTGACATAAATGTGCAGATAGGAAGAGCTAAATGTGTGTTATCTGACTAGGTAATCTCCTTATGCCTGTGTGACAGCCCAATAAAAGGGTCTTGAATTGGCAATGTCTGAAAAGCGTGTCTCATATGTTCATGTATGGAGGCTGGGAGAGCTCTTTCATCAATAGCAGGGAACATCGCTAATTAAACATATTGCCATAGTTATAATGATGAGGATCTCAGGGAAGCAGATAAGCAGTAGCACATCAACGTTCATATCCACGCATGCAGTGCTGTATCTTCTGTGGAGCACAATAACAGCCATACAAAATACAGTATGGTTGGAGGGATAATTTATCATGCCTCTCCACTGCTAAACTGTCAGATATATTTATTTCACAACAGATAAGCATCTGTAATGTGGGAAAGTATATGATAATGTGGATCACTGCCTTGCAAAAGTATTTATACCCCTTGAACTTTTCCACATTTTGTCACATTACAACCACAAACTTAAATGTTTTTATTGAAATTTTATGTAATAGACCAACACAAAGTAGCATATAATTGTAAAGTGGAACGAAAATGATACATGCTTTTCAAAATTTTAAGCAAATAAAAATCTTAAAAGTGTGGTGTGCATTTGTATTCATCCCCCCTGCATCAATACTTTGTAGAGCCACCTTTCGCTGCAATTAGAGCTGCAAGTCTTTTGGGGTATGTCTCTACCAGCTTTGCACATTTAGGTACTGAAATTTTTGCCCATTATTCTTTGCAAAATAGCTCAAGCTCAGCCAGATTGCATGGGGAGCGTCTGTGAACAACAATTTTCAAGTCTTGCCACAGATGCTCAATGGGATGTAGGTCTGGACTTTGACTGGGCCATTCTAAAACATGAATACTCTTTGATCCAAACCATTCTATTGTAGCACTGGCTGTGTGTTTAGAGTCATTGTCTTGCTGGAAGGTGAATCTTCTTCCCAGTCTCAAGTCTCTTGCAGCTTCCAACAGGTTTTCTTCCAGGATTGCCCTGTATTTAGTTCCATCCATCTTCCCATCAACTCTGACCAGCTTCCCTGTCCCTGCTGAAGAAAAGCATTCCCACAGCATGATGCTGCCACCACCATGTTCATCGGTGGGGATGGTGTGTTCAGGGTGATGAGCAGTGTTACTTTTCCACCACACATAACGCTTTGCATTTAGGTCAAAAAGTTCAACTTTGGTCTTATCAGACCAGAGCACCTTCTTCCACATGTGTGCGGTGTCCCCTACATGGCTTGTGGCAAACTGAAAACAGGACTTGTTATGTCTGTTATGTACTTCAACAATGGCTTTCTTCTTGCCACTCTTCCATAAAGGCGAGATTTGTGAAGTAAACCACTTAGAGTTGTCCTATGGACAGATTCTCCCACCTGAGCTGTGGATTTCTGCAGCTCCTCCAGAGTGACCATGTGCCTCTTGGCTGCTTCTCTGATTAGTGCTCTCCTTGCTCGGTCTGTCAGTTTAGGTGGACGGCCATGTCTTGGTAGGTTTGCAGTTGTAGCATACTTTTTGGATAATGGAATAAACAGTGCTCCTTGGAGTTCAAGCTTGGAATATTTTTTTATAACCTAACCCTGCTTCAAACTTCTCCACAACTTTATCCCTGACCTGACACGTTCCTTGGTCTTCATGATGTTGTTTGTTCACTAGTGTTCTCTAACAAACCACTGAGGCCTTCACAGAACAGGTGTGTTTATACTGAGACTAAATTACACACAGGTGGACTCTATTAACTAATTAGGTGACTTCTGAAGGCAATTGATTGCACTGGATTTTATTTAGGGGTATCAGAGTACAGGGGGCTGAATACAAATGCACGGCACACTTTTCTGATTTTTATTTTGGAAACCGTATATAATTTTTGTTCCAATTTACAATTATGTGCTACTTTGTGTTCGCCTATCACATAAAATCTCAATAAAATACATTTAAGTTTCTGGTTGTAAGGTGACAAAATGTAAAAAATAGTTCAAGGGGTATGAAAACTTTTGCAAGGCACTGTATATGTACTGACATTTATATACTGACACAAAATGCATTTTCAGAAATATATGAAAATATCCCATTAGGCTTACAGTCTTTATTTGCTGCTAATTTTACTTTCTTGTGGCACACACCTATACCTTTGGGAAACAATGTGTTTTTTCTACCATAATCCTGTATGGAAAGAGTTTTATAAAAATCTGGGTAACGCTTTAGATTACAACCCGCAAAGAACTGCATAAGAATATTGAATTTACGGTGTACGTTTCTGTAATTATAGTGTACCTATAAAGAAAGTACGGGTAGGTAAAAGGAAACAAGGTGTTACGTTTGGGTCATAAGTGGGTAACAAATCAGGTAATTAACAGGCAACGAACAGCGTAAGTAAACTTAAGTTACTGGGTATCTTTTTTGTAATTATAGTGTACCTATTTAGTACCTCTGTGTAGGTATAGGGGAATAATATGTGACGTTTGGGGAATAAAGGGGTAACAACCAGTGAAATTATAAGTCATTTATAGTGTAAGTATTTAAAAACTAAGGGGTACCCATTCTAATATTGCGTGGTATGATATGTATGACCTGAACAACAATCTTATGTTTATGCGTGATATGAGTGAAGAAGATATACTTTTCATAATTTTATATTGTTAGCCTATTTTATTACAGGCCTTAGTATTTTTTAACCATGAGGTAGGTCTACAAATTCTGTTATTAAAGGATACATGGTGGAGATTACTGAACAACAAAACTGGACATGAGTTAACGAGTTTCTATTATGATTTATAATTCACGAGTCTACTTACCTTATGAAAGATTAGTCGTCGATCTCAGACGCACCAGCAACTTCCTAACACCACTATTACCAAATAACTTGATACTGCATGATATACCATCAAGGTTCAATGCAGCTTAAAACAAGCTTACCTCTTTCCAGCTTTTCGCAGTAAAAAAAGCATGATACAATGTTTGTATTTCAGTGGATGTATACTGTTTTTATAACAAAAATATATATATATAAATGTAGTTTAATTTGGCCATCAAACAATTAAAACTACTGCAATATTTTTCTTTGTAATTACTGTGCAAATATAGTCTTGTTCTGTGTTTAAGTTCAACTTGTCCCTTCCTTGTTCTGTGTAGTTACAGGGTAAATACAACATTTGTGGGCTGTAAATTAAAGTGGTGCTTGTTATCCCCTTGTTCTTTGCAGTTACAGGGTAAATACAACATTTGTGGGCTGTACATTAAAGTGGTCCTTGTTACCCCCTTGTTCTGTGTAGTTACAGGGTAAATACAATATTAAACTAGTATGCTGGAACAGTTAAACCTAGCTTTAGCATTAGCTTTGTTTCACAAAGTTTTAAATTAGTACTTGTAAAAGCACAGTAACACAACTGAAGCAAAAAGAGCTAATTAAAACAAGAATTTAACCTAATTTATTTTGTAAACAACAATAAACAGTAACAATTTGAAATGACAACACTGTAAAACTGTTAAAAAAACAAAAATAATAAACAATTAAACAGAGGGAGAAAAAAACAATGATTTAAATGATTTACTCATTCAACATCTAAACTTATTTTTCACAGGTAAGAGCTTGTTTTGTTGTCCCTGCAGTATAAGAAGGAACCGAAAACTGTTCCCCCTCTGATGCAATTGTCACCTGTGATCACAAGTACAGAAATATAGTTTGTACAATGTTAAAAAGTTGTTGCACTGGAAAACAAATAACTTCAGGCTATCTGATAAACTTTGTTTTGTGTGTGTGTGTGTGTGTGTGTGTGTGTAGTAGCATTCCCTATGTAATGAGGACCAAATGTCCCCACAATTATAGTAATACCATAAAATGTTGATGTTGTGGGGACACTTTTTGATCCCCACGAGGAAAGAAAGCTCATTAATTATACAGAATTATGTTTTTTGAAAATGTAAAAATACAGAAAATGTAGTGTGATGGTTAGGTTTAGGGGTAAGGTTAGTCTAGGGTGACAGAATATACAGTTCGTACAGTATGAAAACCATTATGCCTTTGGAATATCACCATAATGATAGGAATACCAGTGTTTGTGTGTGTATGTGCTAAAGTAATAAATCCAAAAAATAAGGGGTGTGAACACTGTGATGCTGAAAGTGAAAAAAGAAGCAGACCTCCAGCGAGGGGCCATGTAAATGATGGTGAAATGCACACATCGTGAAGTTAAGGAGGCAGGACATAATAAAGTATTATTGAACTGGTTCAATTTGGACACTCCTGCTTTAAATAAACAAGTGTTACCAAGGCAATATGGAACACCATGGGAGACAAACACAGAAAACCAATGTTAAAATAACTACAAATGACTACAAAACGAACAGAGAAGAGCGACGGAAACTCACTTACCTGAAAATGTGTCAACAAGTAAAAAGGTTTAGTGAAAGACGAAGATTTCACGCAGTCCTGGGCCTAAAACCCTATGAAAGACACGCAGTACAATTAAAACATGAAATGAATTCGACAGTAGGTAAACATTAGGTAAACGTTCGCGATTGGACGTTTGCTGTATATTCAGACATGAACAAGAATAAAACGAATGCATAAAAATGCATTTAAAGAAATTAACA
>JAZGTJ010003383.1:0-35770 GCA_036877575.1 Botia almorhae | reverse complement strand
CACAATGCCTGTTGTGTTTTTTCTGTGTGGCGCGTTTGTTTCTCAACCAGCAAGCTGTGCAGCAGAAATACTTAGAACTTGCACGTGGTGTGTGTTTGTCTGCCCTTTTGCAATGGGAATCTGTGACTAAAGTCAAGTAGTTTTAAAAATGCACCTGGAGTTGCATGCTTACAGTCTGAAACATCGTAATCTGATGAGCAGAAAATACTTTGTGTAGATTGGGGTGCATTTTAGACTGCTTTTAGATTTTCCAGTGGGTAAATTCCCATGCTGAACGTCTCGCACTGATATTAGAGGCTGTACTGCTTACTGTACAGGTGACACCTGGGATTTGTTGTACTTCGCATGCACGGACAAATCGCGTGGTTACTTGTGTATTTTAATGACTGTTTCCTCCTTGGATTACAGCCAGATCTGCTGAACTTCAAGAAAGGTTGGATGGTGAAACTTGATGAACAAGGTCAGGTAAGCACTCGCTTCCATTTCTTTGTCAACAATAAACAACATTTCAACAACATAGTGTTGGGAAATAAAACACAGAATTTAGCATCAAAGCTAAATTTACTGAATTTGTGTGAAAGATCCCACCCTCCATCCAGTCTGCTCTCAAAGCCACTCCACCTCCAGAAGTGCCTGCAAATACATAGTTTGACAGGCAGGTAGGACATCCTGTCACTGCTTAAGTCAAAAACATCTGGGATGGCATAAGGATGAGTAACTTATGAGAGAAATTTCATTCCGGAGTTGTTTTCCTTTAATATTATTTAAAATGCTTAAGTTTGATTTTTGCTGTCTTACCCAACTCTAGTTCTTTATGCTGTTCCAAACACGGTTTGCTTGAATGTAATTGGCTTCTGTATTTAATATTTAAATTCTTAAAGTATTATGTGTATACACTTAAATGTGTATAACAGTATGCAAGTTAGTTATTTGGCTCAAGTGCTTTGATTGCAGCACGTCAATAGGTCAGAGCTGAACGAATGTAGCCTTTCAACCTTTTCCTCATGGTCTTAGAAGAAGGATAAACATCTTAAAAAACATCTACATCAGATAGACGCAGAAGTGTACAGTGTAGTGATCTGATTTCATTTTTCACCTTTCTGCTTCAGTGGAAGAAGTATTGGTTTGTGCTGACAGATCACAGTCTGCGATACTACAAGGATTCTATTGCTGAAGAGGTAATTTGCAGTACATTTGATAGCTGTATATTTGTTTTTGTTGAAACTCGGTGCACAAATTTTTCTGTGTGCGTGCGTACGTGTGTGCGTGCGTGCGTGTGTGATCTGAAATCATTGAATTAATCTCTTTTTTTTTATGTATTTCCACAGGCATCTGATCTTGATGGAGAAATTGACCTCAGTACATGCTATAATGTTACAGAGTATCAAGCTCAACGCAACTATGGCTTCCAGATTCATGTATGTGTGTCTAAAGATAACATTCATACGCTGTACTTCTAACGTTGAGCGTTCCTGTTTATTTCCTTTGGCTGTGTAATGGATTTTTTATGGAATCACAATTAGTCACTGGTTCTGATGCTGTCCAGTAAAATATCTGTGCTTGGTATCAAAGCACTACAGATTTCAAAGTCTACAGTTTTTGTTTTGTCCTATAGCGTGCAAATGAAACGGTCTTTGTACCCCTTTCAAGGGGTTTGAAATATCATTCATTAATCTTCTGATCTTCTTTTTGTGCTCAATTTTGTTGACTCCAGACTCCGGAGGGGTTGCATACACTCTCCGCCATGACAGCGGGGATTCGACGCAACTGGATCCAAGCAGTTATGAAAAATGTCCGGCCGTCCACCGCCCCAGATGTTGCCAGGTCTGTTTCTGTGCTCAGCTCAGTGAAACAAAAATGTGTTCTTGTTTTCCTTAAATCCTTTTTCAGGCCAATTTTTAAACCATTTCTGCATATGAAATATTCATATACAGCCTGCCGGATGAGCACGGTTCTTGTGGACCTTTTGAGAGTCTAGCCCGGCCTGACATCACTCAGGATTCCCAGTCCTCCGAGGCGTCCTCGGTAGAGCGGGACAGCGGAATCAAGAAGAGTCGGGCGAGGGAACGCAGGCGTGAGGGACGGTCCAAAACCTTTGACTGGGCTGAGTTTCGTCCTATCGCCCAGGCTCTGGCCCAGCAGAGAGCGCACGAGGCGGACATCTTGCAAGTCGAGCAGACCACTGCCGAGCACAACAAGAGGAGAGAAGAAAGGCGGAGAAGATACGAGAGTGTCACCGGCTCGTCTTTCGACCCCGTCGCCGACAGTGCCAAGATGGACTTTGAGAGTGGGGGCGTGGTCCAGGTAGATGCACCGCCCCTTTCATCGGAGCGCCAGCAGAGAGTGGAGGATGAAATAGAGCAGCGCTGGCAGCAGGTGGAGAAGACGCCCATCAGAGATGAGAGGAGAGTGCCGTTACCTGTTCAGCCCAGAGACACGTCAGAGCTGGAGAAGCTCATAGAGAGCTACAAGAAAGGGGTACATGCCTGCAATTCCTAAAGCAAAATATTCCTGATAACCACTCAACCCCAAGCTAAATAATAAGCTCATGAAATTTGGCTGAAATAACCGCTGTTTATGTCGTGGACACTGCTAGGTTGAGGAACTCAAAGCTCAACTGGAGAGCTGCCACCAGCAATTGATGGACTCCAATCGGCACAAGCAAGAACTGGAGGGTCAACTTAAAGACGCTCTGGAGCGAGAACAGCAGATCCGTGCTGGATACATTTCCCCGGTAGGCCACATTTAGTCATTCTAATCATTTACTTTTATGATTTACATGCATTCAGACATTGAGTGGCATTTCGTCCATCACAACATACTTTGTGTCATTATTTGAAAAAAAACAACAACAAACACACGGCTTCCATCTTTACCATCAAAGCTGCAAATGCGTGCTTTGCATGTCTAGAGACTGTTGCATGTAATCGAACCGATCCTGTGCTCTTTTTGCCTCTACTTCAACGATTTCTCTTGCCATGTTAGAGCAAAATGACACATTTCAGTTTGATGCAAGCTGTATTGCATGTTCCAGCACAGACATGAATAAACTGATCTGAACATTAATTAATCTCTGTGTTTGAGGGTGACATGAAAACATTCTGAGGATTTAGACCTTTGACCCTCAGATATATTCATACTCAATGAATAATTAGCGCATCTAATTTTGGACTTAGGTTATCTGATATTTTAGTTGGTCTGAAATTGCATTATTTCTGCAGTAGTTAACAAGGGGTAGGAAAACACATTGAGTATTAGAAATACATTGAGTATTAGTATATCTCTGAGGTCCTGTAAAGTAGGTGTTTTGCTGTAAAATACTCAATACAAATATTGACATATGACAAGATACCTGATAACGATATATTTGCATGATTTGTTTTGTTCATGTTTAACCATTCATTCATTCCATCTTTAATCTTGTCCTGATCTTTTCCATATATGCTGTAGAGTTTTAAAGTCTGGGAGAACGCACACGTATTCATCTGTATGTCTGTGCGTTCATTGTATTTGTTGTCGTAGTTTTTGTGTGGAATTATGGGTGTTCTTGTAGCTTAATTAGTAGAGTGTTGCGTTAGCAGCGCAAAGGTTGTGGGTTTGATTCCGAGGGAACACAATGACAAACAAATGGACACTGTGAGTTCACATTGGATAAAACCATCAGCCAAATGCCTAAATGTGAATGAAATAATGTTTGCATTGCTTTATGAGCTTAATATTGACTTTTTAAGGAAGTTGTCTGTATATCAAACAACATTCTTTGTTGCTTTGTGTGGAATTATAATCACACAACCAGAGAATTTTTTGAATCAAAGTTTTTAGTCTTAAGATTGACATAATTTTGTATACAAAGCAGTTATCAGAGACCACTTGGACTATGTCTAGGAAATGTCTTCAGCAAGTACAGTTTTAACGGTTGATTGTTGTGTTGTGGATTTCTTTGCATCTAAGTTATATATTGTACAAATACAGTACGTTAAGTAACTTAACGCAAAACACACAATAGAGGTTGCTCAAGTTAAATTGTTTCTTAAAAAAGCCAGTGTCCTTGAGAACAACACACTTGTAGCTGTATGGCATGTACTATTACTGGCATTATTAGTTAGCACTAATTTTGCATTACTTACCCTATAAAACAGCTCTCTAACTACTTAATATGCATGGATTATTTACTAACCTTTGCCATTAATTTTTTCTAGCAATCTAATTTGCATCATTTCATGAAAGAAGCTGAAAGCATTTACTGTCCCCTTAATCATTTGACACAAATGATGTAATTAAATGTTAATTTGCCTCAAAACGTTTTTGAGAATTAGTGATTATAATCTGCAAATTAATTAGAGTTATTCACCTATGTTGTTTGTTAATCCACTGTCTGGTCCCCTTTTCCAAGCTGGAGTCACCTTTGAGTCTTGAGACAGAGCCCCAGATGAAGAGGACAGAACTGGTTAGTTCTCAAGCTCAGAGCTTAGCAAAGAAGTACCAGGAAACCAAAGAACTCCTACAGCTGCAAGAACTAAAAAAGCGCCACATGCAGGCACAGCTTGGCCTTTCTCCCTCACACTGGTCCACAAAGGAACCTTACCTTTCTGACACCAGAGACACTAGCACCCCGGAGGTCTGTCCCTCAAATTCCATTCAAAAAACTCTTTGTTTTACACTTCTGGATAGTGAAAGCAAGATTAGAGAGCTTGAGGACCTGGTAGATGTCAGTAAGCCTTTGACATTAAGAGAACTGATAAAGCTTATGCACACACACAGCGAATATATTTGGGTACCGTGTACGCAAGAACAGGAAAGAAAAGAGCACAGTAGGTCAGGTGAAATGACGCAGTGCCAGAAGCTGTTGGCAAGTCTCAAAAACCAACAGGACACTGAAAATGAGATGAGGAGAAGCTTGGAAAATGCTGGAGATTGCATCCGGGATTATGAAGCTCGTTTGGTAACCATGGAAGACATGTTGGGAAAAGTCAAGAGACAGAAATTGGAAGATCTGAGGAGTTCTTGTTCCTCGGCTTGCTCTAGAGAAGACGGTTCTGAAATCACAAGCAGAGATCTGTCACAGCGGGTCGAATTGCTTTCAAACGAAAACTTGGCTTTGAACCAGCGTTACCAGGAAATTGTTAACCAGCTGAGAGAAGCGGATAGGGAAATAGACCGGCTAAAAGCAGAGCTTTGTAGACTAAGTAGCAGTCAACAGTATCCACAAGGCAACATGAGCCAGGATATGACTGAGCAGGAATATAAAACGTCAACTTTCACCGAAAAAATAGTTTACGAGCAAGAAATCAGTGAAAAATCACAGATGCTTCAAGAGGCTCTTAATAAATTGGAGTTGCTTGGTAACAATTTGAAAGAGACAGAGAAAAGACTGCGACTTAAAGAGGCCACTCTCAGGGGTCTTGGGTTTCAAGTGGCAGAAAATGACAACGATGATAAAATGTTGCCTCCAGAGACCGAAGAACTCAGACACCAAATTGAGATCATCCAGGCCAAGCTTTCAGAAAAGGAGCAGATGCTTCATAATGCTGAGCACATCTGCAGAGAACTTCAGTCCCAGAATGCAGAGCTCCTCACTAAACATGAAGAAACCACCAGGATGTTTAGTCAAACGCTTGCAGATGCTCAGAAGGAAACAAGAGTGTTGAAGAAGGCAGGAGTGGAAGTGACGTTAGATAGTGAAACGGGAACAGGAAGTGAGTGCCAGGAAATGATGCAGGGAGATGAAAAACTCGCACATGATTCAGTTGAGGAAGTAGTAGAAGAGTTGAAGAGACGGGCTAAGTGTCTCAATCATGTACTGGACACGTTGGGGAGTGGCAGTGAAGTCATTAAGGAATGTGATGCGTCCGGTATTGGCATGGAGACCAACAGTTTGGATGAGAATCAGGCAGGAATGGTGAAGGAAATGTTTGAGGAAAAGATTCTACATACAGTCTTGGATGGTTTAGAGGAAAGTCAGAAAGGCTCCAGGGGCGAGCAACCCCTCGCAGCCCTCAGAAATGTCGTAGAACGTATGCTAGTGGACAATAAATTGCTGCTTTTAGTGAATAAACTCTCCAAGCCTCAAGAAATTCAAAGCATTGTGACTCCCGCAACTTGCACAGAAGATGGCACTAGACAAGCAAATATACTGAGTAAAGAGACCTTGAAATCTGCTATTTTTAATGACTTGTTTGATGATGCCACCAAGTCCTGCATCATAAAAACTCTTGCCAGAGTTATACAAAAGAAAGTTGTCTTACTGAATCAGACAGCTTCAGGTATTACTACAAATGAGCAGCTCCAATCTTTAGCTTTGACCCTTTCAAGCTATGGAACTCGAGCAAGATGCTGGTCTGAGTATGTTCGTGAGGCCATTTTGGATGTAACATACACATACTTAGTCATTAAGCAGAATATAATGGTGAAGAACATAATAGAAAGAGAGTCACGTAACGCTGTAGCTGCCTGTGTGAGTTGTGCTGATTTGAGGGCACAAAATATGAAGCTCAGATCTGAACTTGAGCAGAAGCAGGTTACATCAAATTTACAGAGCCCTGTTAGTGGGGACTCGATGGAACCAGTTGACTCTCTGGACAAGACCATTCAGCTTCAGGACATGGTGGCCAAGCATGAAAAGGAATTGCGAGAATTAAAGGAGGTATGCGAGCAAGAAGCAGAGAAGCTGAGACAGGAAGTGGCCAAGGCTGGTGAGACTCTGAGGCTGAGATCAGAGGAAAATGTCAAAGAGATTGACTCATTGACTGTGTGCATAGAGAAACTTCAGAAGAAGCATGAGATGGAGTGTAGTAACCTTATAGCACACTTCAATCAAGAGATGGAAGAGCTTACAGACGCTGTGGGCTGTGATGTTGCAGAACCTGGAGCGGATGGCAAGCCAAACTCTACTTCCCTCAAACTACGGATCAAAAAGCTTGTGTCCCAACTGTCTGAATTGTCGGAGGAAATGAATCGACGAGATCGTGAAGGGGATGCAACGTTACTTCGTCTGAAATACGAGAAAGATCTGGAAAACCTTAAGGTCAAGGAGTTCCGTGTCGTTGCTGTTCGTTCGTTATGACTTTGTGGCAATCCTAAACCTGACCCTTTCCTCTCCTTTTCTCATACTAACCCTGCTTGTGGTGCTTTGGTCTAGCCTAATATCTATCACCAGTGATGCATGGCTGCTAACATTAGGTATGCATGATACATTTAACGTTAGGAGTGTGGATATGTTGACTGATGAGGTAGCAAGGGAAAAATGAGTTACAACTTATTGGACATTCAGTTGGGAGTGTGCAGTAAAGCATATCTAGCAAAAACAAATCGAATGGAAAACGATTGGGGATCCATTTATCAGACATATTGGAAAATGCCTTGTGGGGAACTTTTAACATCTGTGATAATTTAGTGGAGCCTGATGTGCCAAGTTGTCTCAGTTGTATTTTGTAAAAATATCAGATACGTAAATATTTTTAGTTGCATTTAGAGCTGAAACGTTTTTCCTCACTTTCTGACTTGAGCTCTTGCCTGATTAACAGCCAATAGTTGTGTAAGATGCATAAAACGGCACTTATATTGTATGACTGCTGCGTAAACCTAATCAATAACCAATAACAAATACATATTTGATGTGTAAAAATTGACTTTTTAGGACAGAAGCACAAGCATACTTTGGTTGTATGACATTGTATTGCTCCAACTCAGCAGAACATTTAGTAGATGATAGATTTCATATAATACTGACTCAACACTTTAATGTTTGTTATATTATACTCTGCTCCGGTTACAATTAGTGTTGCTACGAAAATGATAAAAATATAAAAGCTAGGAAAGTTTATAAGGTATAACCAAATTGAACTGTCTCTCGTGTCATTCCAAACCTATATGATTTGTTCTCTGCTGTGGATCACAAAAGAAGATACTTTGAGAAATATCTATGTGGTCTAATGGCGCCACTGCTGTGTGCTTACCAGCATGTGTTCCTCGGAAACAAAACAAGTCATACAGGTTTGGAATTCCATGAGGGTTGTTAAATGATGGAATCATTTTATTTTTCTGGATGAACTATCCCTTTAATTATTTTTTAACTCTTATCTTATTTTTGAATAGCATTTAAGTTTTTAATTCCTTATGGTTGCATATTTTGTTTATTCCTGACTACATTGCACATATATACCGTTTCTTTAAAATGAATTCATGTATGTATATTGTACTACTGAATAGGCTATTTGGATTCACTAAATACATTGAACTTAATGCACTGAACTTTGTATTTTCTGATAAGAGGAAATACGATTTTCCACCCAGTGAGCTGGTGTGTAAATAAGCGCAGGTGTGGTTGTGATTTGGGGACAGGAAGCAGCTCTGCACTCAGCAGGAGTTTGCCTGCTGTAATGAGACAGACCCTGTACATGGGTTCATAGGGCTTAGCCCTGTCAAAACAACAGTTTCATTCGTGCATATTATCAGACCACAGAGAGCTGGACAGCAGACCAGACAGCGAAAATACATTTGGCCTTGTACCTTCGGAAAGGCCATCGAGTTCTCCTCTTGTGGAAACTTCTACTGAAATTGTACTCTCAGCTGTGTTGGTGAATAGTTGTCTTCATCTTGATGGCCATTACTGGACATCTTTTGAACATATGGAAACATGTCATGGTACCTAATATGGATTAGTGTACAATAAGTTACAGAAGCCATGGATTTCATATTTGATTACTGACGAACAAAACCATACAGTGGCCCAAAATGGTTTCTGGACATTTAAGGCACACTTTAAATATTAATTGCATTAGATAAATAAAATCTGGTTGGACATCTAAGACTTTGACATCAAAGTCATTGAAGTAGATGAAGAAGCAGCTTTGGAATGACATGAGGGTGTGTAAATGTTGAAAGAATTTGCATGTTATGGGTGAACTATAAGTTCAGCTCAACTGGACAATGTGAAAGTGAAATGTGAGATTCTTTTGGCACAATCTTAAATAGTGTATCTATTGTTTTATCATTTTCAAGTTTGTAAAACCAAACCTGTTTTCCAAGGCGTTTTATTTAAAACATTTGCTTAGGCTGTCTTTCCTGGAACTGTCACATGGTTTGATACTTTTGGTGTTTATTGGAACGGCATTTATACATCTGTAAGAGTGACTTAAGTGACCAGATATTTTTGAGGCCACTGAATAGACAGTTGAATAGACAGTTGAATAGACAGTTGGGTGGGATTATCTGTACGAAGCCACTCGACTTTATTGTGCCCTTCATCCTAAATTATTACTTTCTATCTTGTGTAGACACCGCTGTCTACACACCGCTGTCTACACATTGCTAATCTCTGTTGTTTGTGTAAGTGTAAGTCTTGTAAAAAAACAAACGGTAGAATTGGACTAGAAACCCAGACAACGTTGACTAAACTCTGTATCCCTGTTGCATGATTCCCTCCCACCCCTACAGGCCACGTGTGAACGAGGCTTTGCTGCCATGGAGGTGTCCCATCAGAAAGTGATAGATGAGCTGCAGAAGAAGCACCAGCGAGAACTGGAGAAGCTGCAGGAAGAGAAAGAGAGACTGCTGGCAGAAGAGACTGCAGCTACCATAGCTGGTTAGTCGGGATGACAATGACCGAACAAACACGTTTTCTGCAGTTTCTGATAATGCACTAACAAGCATGTGTATTTTTTCATTCATTAGCCATCGAAGCGATGAAGAACGCACATCGCACGGAGCTCGAGAGGGAATTGGAGAAAACACGCAAAGCCAACAGCAACAATGAAAACGCAGACATTGAGGAAATCCGCAGGCAACACGAGTCAGTCATTCTTTGGTTATTCGGTGCACAATAACAGTCTGTACGCACGTAGTTCACTTGTACCTTTTGGTTCCATCACCTCTTTCTCACATCGTATAAATAAACAACTTATGATGTAATTGCAGGCAGCAAATTGCACGAGCGTGCTCATTTGCATATGAAAAGCTGCCTAAAAGCTCCTCCCACCCACAGGATCTTTATACTCTTATTTGGTCTCATTAGTGACGCATTCCTTCTGTTCTGTTAAAGTCGTGAAAAGACTTCTGAATTTGACATGCTGTAGCACATTAACTGAAGTGAATAAAGACTTTAAGACAAATGGCAGAATCTGAACTGCGTGACTGCCTTCAGCTGCCAAGATCTCGGGCAACCCAGCAAAGATGGCGACGCTCTGCCAAATCCGTAGTGATTACACGGTCGCTTTCAGAGCCATTGTTTGTCTACATGTCTATAATCTGCCCTCAGGCTTTTGGCTGTGCTTCTGTCTAGACGTTACTGATGTTGTTCTTTTATCATTCGTTGAAGCCTGATTGAATGAAAGGAATAAAATGCTTGTTGGTACATCGCAGGGAAGAGCTGATGTCGTACCAGAGGGAGATCGAGGTGTTGTCCGAGCAGTACTCTCAGAAGTGCTTGGAGAACGCTCACCTGGCGCAGGCGCTTGAGGCTGAAAGACAGGCCCTCAGACAGTGCCAGCGGGAGAACCAAGAACTCAATGCGCACAACCAGGTAACCATCAGTTCTGCACCATGCAAAACAAGTCCAGACAACACAACACATTTGACAGATTGTAAACATTGTTGAAAGTGTAAACATTATTTTGTGTTTGTTTGGCAGCCAGATGTGCAAAGAAACTTAGGGCAAAAATACTTTAGTGCAAAAGAGTGGTGGGGGAATGTCCAGTACATTATATGTGCTGTGTTTACGTACGTTAATTTGGGTGATCTGATTTAGGAGCGTTTTTGCTTTATCTCCGCGTAAGCTTAAATGTTTTTGTTCTGTAGTTTTTTTTTGTTTACACGCATTGCTTAATGTTTTCAACTGTAAAACAGGATATAAGGTACGCTAGTTTAAGATTTAGCTAAATTATTAACTTGTTCTGAAATGGAGACAAAATCGTAATGATAAACAGTCTCTTTACACGTCATTTAAATAAATAAATAATATAAGTTTTTATAAAAGTTTCTATATGTTCTATATATACTGTATATATATTATAAATTCTTTTGAAAATATGAAAACGCTTATTTTAATTACCATGCTTGAAGATCAGCCTATAGGCTATATGTAATAATTTATTACATATCCCATACAGTTACTTTTTCTTGGTCCTTATATACTGTATATACAAAAACAAATATATATAAATCTATACAGATATATATATATAATGTAAACATATAAAGAGTAAACATTTTTTAGTATATTAACCCTAAACACTGATGCATTAACAAATGGATGATAATTAGCAATGCTCATTTAGAAATGATAGGATAGAGTTTAGCCAAAATTTGTCAGATTATTTTGTTCATAGGCTCATGATCTAATCATTAGCCATTAAAGTGCGTTCATAAATTCAGTCAACATTAGAATCTATTATAGCAGTATTGGTACGTGGAGTAACACCATTATTAGCTTAACGCTATCCGTCTCTAGGTAGAACCGTTTCATGTGTTTTGTTTGTTGTGAAGGAGCTAAACAACCGTCTGGCAGCTGAGATCACCAGGATGCGATCGATGACCAGTGAGGATGGTGGAGAAGCTGGCAGTGTCATGCATGGCAAAGAACTGTATGAGCTGGAGGTCCGTGTTACCATCGTATCGCAACCCTATTGAAAGCTTTCTTGCTCTTGTCCTTGTCCCTGACTCGCTGTTCCACGTTTGTTTACAGGTGATGTTGAGAGTGAAAGAGTCAGAGGTGCAGTATCTGAAGCAGGAGATCAACTCTTTAAAAGATGAACTCCAAACCGCCCAAAGAGTAAGTGTTGCGTCTTAATGTACGACGTATTAACAATTACCGATAGCGATAACGCCATTGATATTAATAACACGTCCAATTTTGTGCTCACAGGATAAGAAATATGCAACAGATAAATACAAGGACATCTACACGGAGTTAAGTATTGTAAGGGCCAAAGCCGAGCGAGATCTAGGGCGACTTCGTGACCAGCTGCAGCAGGCCCACGAGGCGCTGGGGGAACCCACGCTGGAGGACGTGGAGCGTAGTGGTTACGGTAATGCCTTTGTAACTAAATTAACTGGTTTGACGTAAACATAAGTTGTGTACTTGTGGACGTTATTACAAGCGCTGGCTGTCACTTGACGTCTTTCAGATATCATGAAGTCTAAGAGCAATCCAGACATTTTAAAGATGGCGGCCGCAGCTGCAAAACGCTCCGAGCGCACCATGAGGTCAAAGGTAAATTCTTGTATCTTCGCAGTCTGTTGAGTATTTTGTTGAAAGTTTCGTAGTGAAATTGAAGCACGCAGTCATTTTGGCAGTAAGTGTGCCGTTCGTTGATTTATTTAGTATATACTGCCCCCCTCAGGTCACCAAGTTAATTTCTTTTGCCATGAAACACAGACCCATCTTTAGTTAATTTCTGTGACACAGTATGCGTCTGAATATCTACGAATTGAGACGCATTCCTAGCACAGTTAAACTCTGTATGCTGTATGTTCTGTCGCGCAGGAGAAAGCCTGGTAGGTAGTGGTAAGAAGTGTCTTCTGAACTTTCTAACACACAGTGGTGTGTGTGTGTGTTTCCTTCCTTTCCCTCTGTTCTCAGTCTGTGAATCATGACATGCCCTGGGACAGCTAAAGACTAAGCCATGAAGACCTTATGACTTCTAACATTAGGTAAATGTCCTTGGAAAGGACAGTACATGCCAAACTTGCATCCAGGGGGATTGATCACCAGCCACTTGTAATGTGATTTTTAGATGTTATTGTTTGCCATGCATGTGATTCTCTGGTAAAAGCAGCACTAGGGGTGGGTGGTTATGGGCCTGTTTCACACGTGTTGAAATCAAAAATGAGGCTTCGATGAGAAGACGCCCGAAAGTATAAATTAACATTAATGACTTGCACTACCAATCTGAGCTACTACCACGATTTACAATCTTATTAGACATGGAAAAAGCCAAGAAGGGATGTTGAATCCCACAGTCAGTTTTACTAAGTGGATACGGTACGTGAAAACTTCTACCGTTTAAACCGTTTCTTAGCATTGTGTGCTATGTTATGTCATTACCGCCTGTCCGTAGTTGGTGGTGATGAGTGCTAAATGAAGAGCGGTGCACGTCATCTCGTCTTTTCATAAGTCATCTGCAGCGCTGTCTCATGGGCACAAGGGCATTACCGCATGCTGAGTAACTTTAGAAGTGTGTCACTCTCACTGGACACTGTTTGGTGGCAGCTTGTTAGAAAGGAACTTAATCTCTTAACATCATTCATATTTCACTTAAACAGTACACAGCATGTTGTGATTTAGGACAGAATGACTGCAGGTTTGGTGTTTTGTTGGTTGGTAATGAGGTTTGGGTGTTTTTTGCTGACACAACAGGCATTTCAACACATTTTGCTCTTGAAAGTTCACCCAAAAATCACAATGATTTATCATTTACTCACCCATATATTCAGACCAGTATGACATACCAACTTTCAGTGGAACACAAGGAGAATGTTCTTTTCTCCTCTGTACAATGGAAGTGACCGATGACTGAGGTTGTCATTCATTAACATTCTGCCTAATATCTGTTTACTGGAAGAAAGTTAGTATTATGGGTTTTTGGAATGAACTAATGGTGAGTAAATGATGACAATGTTATTTTTTTTAATGGACTGTCCCTCTTCTGCCACAGATTGAAACTCGGCACGTAAGCAAGGATTTGTAATGGCTGTATTCTGATGGTTAATAAAACAATATTCATTGAATATATCATTGAATCGTCTAAATCGTCTTTACAAACTTACACATTTCGTTTCAATGTGTATTAAACGGAAATTGTAACATTTTTAATTATGAAAAACAACATCAGACATTGTAACATCACATGTAAGTGTAAGAGTTTTAAAAACAGTCAGGTGTGTATCTGAGTATTTTTGTTGTTCTCCTGTCTTCAGAGTCTTAAGGAAGGTTTGACAGCTGAGCAGAGACTTCACTTGTTTGAAAACAAGGACACGAAGAACTTCTGACCGTCAGCCTGCCTTGCTGCATGTTAATGAGACCCGCCATGTTTTAGCTCCATAAAAGCACCACAGTCACACAGAGACACACTGGTCACAGAACACAGTATATATTAAACATGGTATGAAGTCTGAATTTTAGTCTGCATTTCATGCACATCGGTTACTGTGACTTTTTCCATTGCCATGTCTTAATGTAAATACTTTGTTTTTAATGATGCATCTATCATGCGTACTCTAAACATGACTGTGTAAGCTACTGTTTTAACTCTTTAGTTTGAGTGAATCACCAGTGGAATAGGTAAACATGTAATGACTTAAGACTGATTATCGCCACATTATACCAAATGAACAAACCGTAGACTTAATCACGCCTTCTGGCTTGCGTATTACAGATGTGGCGAGTATGCACAATCCCTCCAGTTACTGTTTTAGTCGAAAGGGACGGCTGGCTATGAAAAATAGCTCAAATCGGACAACAAACTGTTTATATCATTTAACTGCTGACCTTCAATGGCTTGACACTGCTTTAGTGCTGACTAGTGTTGACTTGGAAATGTTGAATGCCATCTCCAAATGTTTTAAATAAAAGACTGTTTCATATACAACAATGACTGTTAGACTTTAAAGAATACACCTGCAGGGCGCCGGGCTGGTGTATTAACAACGCTATACAAGGTTTCCATTATAAAATTAATAATGGTCCACATACGTTGAATGGGAGTTTTGTGTGTGCGGTCTTGTGTGTTTTCAGTGGCAGTCCTTTGTATTTATTTAAATATTATGGATTTTTCCTCACATCGTCATTCCTCTATACATTATTGTAAATATACTGCAAATGTACACGAACTGACAACAGGTATATTAGCAATAAATATTTTTGCACCCTCTTTTGCGCTGATTTCTTTATCATTAAAGTGGGAAACGAGGTCTATGAAAATAAAGTGCAATGCAGTTACAGGTAAATATATTTTTGATTTGCGTTAGAATTAAGATTCTTGTTATTTGGTTATTAAATGAGGTTCATGGTTTCCCTGCACTGATTTCGCCCGAAGCTGCGGTAGATGTGCAAAGGTAGGTATAAAAAAGTTGGAGGTCTAAAAGTTGAGTTGCTTTTAAAAAAAATAAAGTTTGTTTCAACTACATGTACCCCGTTTGCTGGACGGACTGCATTCAATCCTGCAGTCCTGCGCAGTCGTGACTCCTGACAGCTGCTGGCTTCCACACAAGCTGTATGCAACCACTGTTACACGACTTCAAAAGTATGAAACATCCCCATTTCGTGCATTGTTGCTTTACGACGATCAACACTGTTGGGAGGGACGCGGTTGCACTTCAGCGAGTGTGCTCGGTGGTGTCGGCGGCGGGATGAAGCTCACACCGGAGGATTAAACGCAGTCGCTCCGCTCGGGTAAGTTTGCACGCGCTCTCTTTGTTTAGCGGAGTTAGCGAGCGATGCTAACGGCTAGTTCTCGGTGCTAGTAGCGATACATGACACAGTCTCTTAAAAACTATGTTTTATAACTGAACGGCTTCGTGGGACGCGGTAATAAAACTGCTTGTGTTTTTATCACAGGGTGTGTTGTCCCCTGCGCCAGCGTGTTGTTGTACTAACGTTAGCAAAACAATAGCCTGACGGTAAAGCAACACCTCCGGTATTACGGTTTTAATGTCACCGGACTAACCGGATGAACCAGACGCTGAAACTGTACCAAACTACACGAGCCTACAGTCGTTATGAGAATAAAGTTATGTTTAACAGTAAGGTGGTGAGGTCCAGCTAGCTCGTGTGTCAATGAGATTTGTCCGAAGATAAATGTTATGTTCTCTCCAGAATAACTTATTGTGAACATAACATAAGGGATTAAAAATCAGATCGTGTGTTACAAGTCTAATGTTACATACCTGTGAACTGGTAAGTTATCTAGTAAGTTATCCAAAAAGCCAGTGAAACTAAATACAGTAAATGAAATGACTTGTTATTATTTATTTGGGTTTTATAAAGAATTCAACTTAGACCAGTACAGGAGAAGTATATTATGAGGCTAATGTTTAAAATATAACTGTATTACTGATTCTGTCACTGTACCTGATTATTGTCAAAGAACGCCAATCTAGAAAGTCTACATAGCAAGTATGTAACTGCGCAGTAGGCCTTGCATAATATTAAGTTACGTTTCCAAAACATTGCCAATACCGAATTAACACCGAGTTTAAATAGTGTGCTAATGACTTGGATTTATGATTGAATTTTATGGCTAATGATTTATTTCTGCTTTCAGTTGATATGGAACAGCCTGCCAGCAGCTCAGATGGTTTACAGCCTCAGGATCTGTCCCCCAGTCTACCCAGTATCTTTAATCTGTCTAGGGACAGTGATGAATGTCTGTTGAAAGCAAATCCCATAGATGCCTTGCATGTTGTCCAGACACCAGGTTGGTTTGTTAGTCCTGGGACCAGTAATGGGTTGTTACTTCCAGGGAATGACTCCGATCCGATACCACCTCCCACAGACCAGATGCAACCGGACAACACGTTTTCCAACAATACCGTTACACTGTCATATGTTAGCAGGTCGCATGTCTTCTCTAATCACAGCACACTTTCAGAGCATTCCCCAATTTATGGTGTGCCACCCTTAAGCAAGGCTTTTGTTCTACACCCTTCTATCTATGATTGTAGCAAGTTGGTAACAGATACAGGAGATGCAGCTCTTTCATTGGATATGGACCAACACTGCCTCCAGCAGGTCAACATACCTGTAGGACTAACAGCCTGTGACCAGTTTGGGTTCATGTCCCCAGCTCAGGTTGTTGAAAATGTAACAGCCTTCTGTTACCTTCCACAGCCCCCTGATTTGACTGGCTTGCAAGATGTTGACAATATTGCGTTGGAAACACTCAAATCTCTACAACAGACCAACCCTATCGAATGCAGGTTTCCCCTCAACATGGAAGAACTTCAAAAAAGAGCTGCTAATGGTTTGTGGAACGTTGGACCTTTTGAGGAGGGTTTTTCAGAAGAACATGCTACAAACACGGAGAGGTTACACAAAAATGGCAATCCTGAGGTGGTGTTTTTGATCTCGAGATCTGAAGAGCCGGTCATTCTACAGAACAACCAGGGGCCTGCAAGTTTTGCAATATCATTAAACCAAGACTTCATTAGTCCATTAGATCCTGAGTTGCCTCCTGCTGCCTCAGTGGATGACATAGAGGATGTTTTCTCACTGCCACAGGCTGCAAATTCTCCAAGTGGAGAAAATTCATTTGGTGGAGAAACGTTTGATACTAAGCAAGAACATTTTGACAAAGAAAAGTTTGATCCCACAAAATCTCATATGGAAGACAGAGTGTCACCCAGTTATGCTGATTCTGTATCAGAATTCATCACCAGCATTAATCAGAAACCATCAGGGAAAATGGACAAGTCGTGCAACACTGAATCAGTGCAGGTAAATGGTGTATCTGAAAGAGACAGAGGCACTGGAACATTTGAGACAACGGACAGTTTGGGTAATGGCGGCAGTTCACTTGCCACAAAGACGATGTGTGAGAGAATAAAACTGCCTCCAAGAACTAGGAGAGGGATGCGGTTAGGAACCATTGTGCAAAACATCCACCCGACCAGGTTTAAATCAAATCACATCACTAATACAAAACAAGCTCAGGCAAGTGAGAGACACCATCTGGGCTGCAACCAGGATGCGTCATCCAACAAGACACAACAGCGTTTGCTGGAAAGCGTTTGCACTGTGGAGAATGCGGTTGAATCGAATGAAAAGACGACGGCACGTTTACAGGAAGGAGAAACAAATGTCAGAGTTTCACACAGACGTAAAATCACAGTATCTACCTCATGTTCTGGAAACAAAAGTGTTTCTAGGCCTTCATTGGATCACAAACCCACAACGACATTCGATGAATTGTTCAGATCCAAAAAGAGATCCGAGAAACCACGGCAGAACGTTTCAAAAATGTCCTCAACAGGGATAGGAAAGCTGAACTCATTACCAACTTTGAACCCGTCTAGAAAACAGCAGCCTGTGAGGCTTCTGGAGCCAGTTGTGGAGTGTGAAGGTTCAGCTGCCGTGAAGACATCGCATGCCTCCAAAAGGAAAAAGAAAAAACACAAAGTTGGCCGTGTGTCCTTTTTCCCCCCACAGGAACCAGAAATTAAACTCAAATGTCTAAATTACAAGGGGGTAAGAAAGGACATGCGCGATGAGACTTTTGCTCCCTATGTGCATGTGGAGGTCAATAACAAACCAGCCTGTACAGTTGTCAACTATCCTGAAGAGAGTTTCAGGCTCAAGCAGGGAAAGCACCAGGTGACAGCTGGCTCAATGTCCAGCATTGTGCCTTCATCGCCTTGTTTGCAGTATGGACGTGTCTCCATGGATGGCCCGCAGCGGGGTGCCCTAGTGTGCTGTCTCTGTGGAACCTCTGCCAACGCTATGGATCTTGGTGACCTGCATGGGCCGTATTACCGTGAAGGTTTCAGATGTGCCTCAAAAACTCTTCACAAGCCACAGGAAGATGAGGAAGACCACAGTGACTCCGATTCCTACTTTTGTGCTGGCAGAAGGAACTGGGTCGCTTCCACTCAAGGCAGTTGGAACTGTAGGTCTTTTCACAAGCAGTCAGAGTCTGCAGCTTTGATGACCTCTCAAAGATGGAGCAGCGATAGTGAACTATCTAGCAGTCCAACAGCAAAGCGGCCCAGGATGGATGCTGTCACCGATTGGTACAGGCCTCCCGTGGTTCCTCTGAACAGCAGTGAGTACTGGCTCCATGAGGACTGTGGCATATGGTCAACAGGTGTGTTTCTTGTTAGAGGAAAACTGTATGGGCTTGAACACGCTATCAAGTTGGCAAAAGAGTCGGTACGTTTTCAGATACACTGCATTTCAAATACTGAACACTCAAGAATCAACAGAAACAATGATGACATTTGACTTTCTTTTTTAGGTTTGTTCAGCGTGTCAAGATAGGGGGGCTACATTGGGCTGTGTTTTCAAAGGCTGCTCCAGCAAGTATCACTACACTTGTGCGAAGCAATCAGGTAAGAATCTTAACAGATGACTCGTCCTTATGATTCTGTGTGTATTGAGCAAACGAATACAGGAGGCTATACTCACATTGCTTTGCGGTTTGAAACTGACACATTGATGCCAATCTGTCAGACAGTTTGTTACCAGCTGCTTTTTTGCCCGCATTTGATAAACAAACATGTTCAAGCTACAGTTTGCAAACGTGTGCAGAAGTAAACTTGTAAATCTGCCCAAGCGTGAAAGAAACAATCCAAGCAAATCAGCTATTGCATCAGGGGCTTTCGAAACAGGAACTTTTTTGTGGTTCCTAGAACTATTGGTGAAAGTTCACCCAAAACACTTAATGTGGCTTTAATCCATTAATCCAAGACCACATGACAAGATCCACGATAAACCTTTATTAATAAAGAATTCTACTTACAGAATACGAACACAAACCTCTGAATTGCGAGTTAAGCATTTTAGAATATCCGCTGTTCCTTTCTTATAAAAGAAGACTGAGAACAGAGGAAAGAATAGTGGTGTGCGTTAGATACTTGTCTGTTAATGTACTTTTTGCTGCTTTATTAGTTTAGGTACTAATTTTTTATTTAATGTATAGACTTTGTATTTTGTTTGAGTTCTCACATTTAGTCATTTAAGTATCAGCCCTAATTTACAACTTCATGCTGTTTTTTAAGAGTGTTAATATATATTATAGTATATATAATATTATAGTATCTGTCAACTATAATGTACTGTAGTACAGTACCATGACTTTCTGCTGTAATCATTGATATTCAGTATTAACAAAATATTATTGATGTGGCTGCAGCATGTAGGTATAAATAAATGTAAATTATGAGGACAAAAACATCATTTGGGGCAGATTGCTGTTGTGCTAACAACTAACAGGGATCCTTCTTAGAACATTGTCTAATGTTCTTTGATTCCCTCATAGTTATGAAAACCGTTCTTGCAGTAACGTTAGTAGAATGTGTTTTAATGTTATATATCATGTATAGCAAAACAACTTAAGTTGTTATTGGAACATGTGAGAAACTTTACAGAATTGAAAACATTCGTATAACCAAGCATTAACGTTAATACAACATCTAAAAAAAGGACATTTTGAAAAATGTTTTTGTTACTGATAACAGGAGAGAAGTGTTCCAGCTGTAAATAATTAGATACATTTTGTTGGTCTGAATAATGGTGTTTAGTTATGTGTCGTATTTAATGTTGTGTGAGTGGAGTTTAAACTCACATCGAGCAGATATTTGTTCTTTTAGAGGAGAAACAGGAAACTGTAATTCCTATTTACGGGCTTCGGTTAGTTTATGGGTTTTGGTTGTACTGCTGTTTTCTCTTATTGTATGATGTGTTGTGATCTGTATGTCGTCACCAGGAGTAACTAACACCTGTTTCTTCATCTTCATTTGAAGGTTGTGTGTTGAATGAAGATAATTTCTCGATGAAATGCAGAACACACAAGGTATCTGTGCAATGTTGTTGTTTACCTTTTGAGACCATAAAATTAGAGAAATGTAGGGATAGTATGATGAAATATCATTTTAAGTAAAGATGTATGCATTTTGTTGTATAGACAACAGATATACATTTTAAAATAAATGCAGAATATCACAAACATTTGTCTTGTAATTTGTCGTATTTTTTTTCCGTTTCATCAGAATAAGTCGGTCATAAGTTCACATCATCTAATCACCAGGTGACACAGAAGACAGAAGCAGCTATGCAGGGTGTGGGCTGTCAGCATGTCACCCGCGCAAGACCTTTCCAAATGACTGAATGCATATGTACTGATGTTCTGTTGGCTACAGGTGTAAACCCACCTTCTCACAGAGTGAGGTCGAACTGTCCTGGTGTCTTCCGGCGAGTATGCCAGCCGTGAGACCTTCAGAGTCTCTCTGTTGAGAGACAAGCCTCTTCAGATTGTCAATAGCCACATACCTTAACGATTTTACTATTGCACTGTCCATTACATCTGTCACACAAATGGCACTTTGTAAGACTCACACTATAGATATTGTTGTATTGGAGTGTTACGGCAATGCGAGGAGCATTGCAATGAATTGCACATGTAATCGACTCAAAGCAGAAGACAAATCCTCTTAAACTGAACCACAGCACAAAGTCAGTATCCTATTTTTTTTATATGTTTAAAATGGTTTGTATATTATTTATATTTTAGGGCCACGTTTTTTTCGCAAATTACAGTTATGAAATCATATGGTTCATTGGTAATTGATGAAGGAACGTACAAACTGAATATGAATATACTGCATATTAAAATGTAAGTTAATGATGTCATAATAGCATCAAAGCCACAAAAACAACACTTCATTTGATAAGCGATTAAAGAAGCTAAAGTGAAGGACCGGAAATTACATTATAAACTCCTACGATTGTTTTTTAAAAAGCGTTTTTCTTCCCAGAAAGATATAGAGATGTATTTTGGGGTATATGAAAGCACTTTGAAGGGCATTTTGGGTATAAAATTGAAACATAAATTCTTTCCCGACGGCTGTACTAACATGACTGTATTTACACACCATGATTTAAACGTCAGATAAGATTAGGGCTGGCATGATATATTTACATGTTCATATCAACTGTATTAATTAACATGCAAGCATTAAGTTACATAGTAAATACTTTCCTTTAATGTTACATTTATGTAAAAACATTGAAATTGTTTCTGCATGATGAGTGGGTTACATATAACTAACCACACAGTGGTTATCATTTTATTGTTGGTTTTAGGCACGTAAACGCAGTCTCTTCATCCTAATAATTTATATGTTGTAGGCAGGTATCTACTGTAAATGTCAGACTCAGATTGGGTAATGCATTAAATTGCCTTTTGTTTCGTAACTACATGTCACATGGTTGCTATAGGAAAGTTCCGCTTCGTCTGTAAATTGTAATCAATCTTGCAAAAGGAACGTTTTACGTTGAGCACATTTATATAAGCACTAATCTCTTGCTTATGCAAGATCTACATTTCTGTGATCAAAATGTTTTGATAGGAATTGTTAACGCATAATTATTTTATAAAAGTTATATCTGTCTGATGGCGTTGTTGTTGCCTTGCTAAGATAAATTACTGTTAGTATTTTTGCTGTTGATTTTTTTAAGACCCAAGAAAACATTTCTGTAATACACGCTTTATTTCAAAATTTTAATGAAGGGAAAATCCCAAGATTCATTTTTTTATCCATTCACTATGTGTGCAGGCTGTTTAAATATCACAAAATATCACTAGTTTAAGAGTAAATTTGTCATTTCTGCCATTTATTACCTGATGCGCTTTGGCAGCTGGTGTGTGAGATGGTCGAATGACAATCTCATATCACATCTGTTTGTATTAGTGTACTTGTGCTGTGTGCCGTTTGTTTGTTTAGGATCGTATCTGTTATAACTTTCTGTAGGCGGCAATTATCGAATGAAGTCACGTGTTACCATCAAACCAAATGCAGCAAAGAGTTTTGTTGATTTGATTGTGTCTCAAATGTTACGCACTTGCAAATGTTAATCTCAGGGCTGAGCGGGTTATTTTGCATTGTTTTTGACATTCGTACCCAAAAAATGATTTACCATGACTGGCTAAACCCATTTGGTCAGAGTAATAAATGTTTGTTTTCTGAAACACTGCTGGTCTCGCACTTATTCGTGTTTGCACATGTAATATTTGTGTCCTGCTAATTAAGGCAGAAGTATTTCAGTAACAAATGCATTTCACAGAAGCAGTGGTTTCGTATGTTTAAACATTTCGTTTAATACCCTCTTCTATATTCAATATTTTAAAATGTTTTTTTAATTTTTATGTTTCAAACAGAGATGGCGGTAGAGCGTCAAAAGTACAGATTGCAGCTTTGTCCTAAAAACTCGTCTTATGTACCTGTTGCATTATCTCATCAGTAGGTCTGTCTTGTTTAAATTATAAAGTATTCCTTATGTTACATTAAACAATACATTTATCATTATTATCTACACAATCTAAATATGTAAATGTTGTACGTTAATGAATGCAATCCATATTGAAATATGGTACTAATATTAACAAAACCAGCTCCCCAAGTCTTAATAATAAAAACAATTGCACATTTCTGGTCAAGATTTATTTATGAATAAATCTGAATTTACAGGAAGACAGTTGTATTGCAAAGACAGAATTAGGATGAGTTTAGAGTTAGTTTCAAGAAGACTGATTGAAATGATCACCGATAACTATGAAGCTTAAGCACAACCTGCCGAACAGAGTCTGGCTGATCATTAAATCCTCCTTGTCCAGTTCTTTCACATGACTAAAAATAACCAAACACTGGAAGGCATTTAACGGCTGATCTAATCTGACATCTTATGGTCAGTAAAGCGCAAATGCACTAATGCCAGCAGAGTCGCACAAAATGTCTACTGCACGCAAGTACAGTAATTTATACTGTTAACACTAATTGCCCAGATTTGATGCTAAGTGATATTGTTATATCTAAAATTCTCATAAATTCCCGTAGAAATGTCATGCAGACATGTTGACAAAATAAGCCACATAAACACAAAATACACCAAATTCTAATTAAAACTCCAATTTTGTTTGTCTTCAAGGCAAACCTTCAATGACAAACTTCATTTCTCAGCAAGGCTACAGTCTTGCCTTTACAATTCCTTAAATTTCATCGGACAATCTGGCATTTCTGCTTTTAACGCGGCTGCATACAGTACAGGCTTTTCAGGTAGTTCTTGATCTCGGTGTGAAACGAACACAACGACAACAGCACACAAACACGACACAACAAAACTAACAGTTATTCATTTGGCTTGTTGTTTAGCCCTAAGTCATCTACCACTAATTTACTCCGAAACATTATGCAAGAAATTATGACGGCAAAAGTTGCACATTACAACAGTTCTCACGTATCTTAAATAATTTTTTCAATAGATTGTTGTTTTCATCATCATGCAGTTATTAGATTGTGACTCTGCACATTTCTAATCATAATAGTTTGTGTTTAAACCAATGTAGAAAAAAATATAAGTAACCGGTAAACGTCAACATTAAAGGGGATGAACTAAAATTGAATAGTAGGCAAAAATACTTCTCAAATCTTCAAATAGATGTTTACCAATACAACTAGTACACATGGTTCTCGCAAAACATCACAACCAAGAAATACAAAACACATCTTCTAGAAATAAATAAAAGTACAGAACTAAAAAAAACAACTTTTTCTCCATAGTCTTAAATGGTCATGTAGTAAGAGACGATTGCTGCTTGTTGTAAGACAAGACTGTTTCAGAAATACAGCAGAGAAACCGAGTTTTCATATTACAGCAGTGCTGTACAGTAAGAAGTGCGTTTGGCACAACTGTCAACAAAATTAAACCGAAAACATCACAGACTATTTTACAACTGAAAAAATATATTTCTGAATGCTAAGAATCTTGATAAATTAAATAACTTAAAAACAACAGTCCCCATGTCAAATTTATGATCACAGAGTACATGCAACATCTGTGACATGTTTGGTGGCCGAAGCAGGTCATGAACCTTCTGAAAACCCTTCGCTTTGCTGCATGTACTGCACTGAATGTTTCAGTCAATCAGGTGTAAAATCTCAAACATTCATACGTATTCATGTGATATCTCAGCAAACATCATATGTTCTATTTTGTCTTGTGGCCCAATTCTTACTGTTTGCTTGTTTACAAGAGATTTTTTTAATGAATTCCTACACGAACGTAGATTAATTTTTTGCTTCATATATTGCTTTAGAGATGTTACAGATAAAGTCCTAATAATTCTTCCCAAGAACAAGCTGTTATGAGCGTATACATGTTTGCTTCAGTCCACTCATTTATCGGTTCACTGCTTATCCATGAATATAAAGTTCCTACCTGGACAGAATTTCACAGTTTCAGTGTAAATCTCTTTCTCTCTCGACTGTACTGCAGAAGTACGTAAATCTCTATAAGGAATGTTAGCAAAGATGCACAGCTAAAAGCTGGTCTCGTTTTTACAACTCGCTGAACACTGGAGAATTAAACAGACACTGACCACAAGCTAAGCTCACCCTAACCACAACTGAAAACTTTTTTGCTTATTTTAGTTTTTCACCTATGTAGTAGCACTATTTTAATCTGCAAACTCCTGGGGAAGTGTGCAAGTGTTTTGAGGTTTTAGTCACTTGTGAGTGCGTCTGCTCGTAGTTGTACGTTTACTTTGATAGGAAGTCGTAAACGTCTCTTTGACGTCTCTACACGCAGATCTCTATAGGGGTGGTAACCAGTATGCGGCTACTGGGCGGGCTGTCTCTGGCTGAACTCTTGTAGCTATTGGTGGAAGACACGGAACTGTTTGTGGACACGGAGGTGAAGTGGTGACTCGAAGCCGTTCCTGGTTCCATCACGTTGCTCTTGGTTGTGCAGGCCCCTGGAGACAAGGTCTGCTGTTTCATACGGTCTACAAGCAGCTCCTCTTCCTCAGATGAAGAGTTCAGCGCAGCCTGATGGTGGCTTCCACCACCCTGCCCGTCCAGCATCCAGCGGTGGCCGATATGGGCGAAGATCTCTTTTACGGAACAGCGTCTTTCCTGCTCCAGGGATAAAAGCTTCCGGAACATCCGTAGGGCCTCATCCGTGAAGCGGCGCCATTGCGACGGTACCGTGCCTGTCCTCCTCCTCTGCCAGCGCACAAACTCTTCATAGAAGGTGTCAGAGGGCATGGCCTTCTCCCAGGGGAAGTTCCCGGTGAGCATGCAGAAGAGCAGAACCCCAAAGGCCCACACGTCCGTGCTGTAGTCCACGCAGAAGCCCTCGTGCTTGGACGTGTCACAGAGCTCGGGGGCCGTGTAGGGGATGGTTCCGCTCACGCGCTTCACCGGCGAGCCGGCTCGACGCGTCATGCCAAAGTCTGACAGCTTGACCTTGCGGCACTCCTTGTCAAAGATCAAGATGTTCTCAGGCTTGATGTCTCTGTGCACCAGCTTTTTGGAGTGTAGATAGTCCAGCGCAATGGCCACCTGATGGACACATAGCTTGGCCACTGGTTCCGGAAGCCCAACCTGTACGAAAAAGGGAACAAATAAAAACCACCAGCAATAATCAGTCACTGATGCAACAACCTGATATACTGATGTCATATCCTTTTTTGTGATGTCACGCTTTATGGTGTCAAATTACAACGTGCTATTACCTGTGGAGGAATGATGTCAAACAGGTCACCAGATGGCGCATACTCCTGTGCAAAAACATAGTACTCCTCCGTTTCAAACGCAATTCCAAACATGTTGATTATAAAAGGAAATGGAGACAGATAAAGGGAGATGCTGTACTCCCTTAAAAAACTCTTCAGCTTGGTCGTTTTCTTCTTTAGAAATTTCAGAGCCATCCTGCTGCCTAAAGCCCAAAAAACAAGCGATTATGTTACAAATAGCTGTTTAAGGAACAAAAATAATAGCAAAGAGACTTTTAAAAAAAACGGCAGAAATTGTATTTATCAGTGAACTATTCCTTCAGGCCAGCTGTGCTGTACCTCTGATCTTATGAATGACAAGGTCCACCTTCCCATAAGTTCCCTTTCCAAGCTCCCGTATGACCTCATAGTATTTGTTGACCTCGACCTTCTCCAGGTTCTGAGCCGCAAAGAGCTGCAGTTCCTCCAAGATATCGACGGACACGCGCGAGACGACAGGAGAGGAGCTCATTCTTGCACGGGAACAGGCGTGAGCACAGCTGCTGACAAGCACTTGGCATTACTGTAATCATAAAGAACACACCGAGTCAAGCAGATGCGTTTCAATTTTAAAACGGCTTTTCCCTGTTGGGGACTGTACATTCAATGACTGGAACATTACTACAGATTGCTCTGTGTCCTGGTCTTGCCGCAGGGAATGTAATTATCCTGCAGATAGGAAAAATGTTCTCCGAGGAGGGAGATTTCTCTTACCCTTATCTAACCTGCTAATCTCACACAATTCGTTTCATGCCCCAGTAGCCTCGCAACCTCGCAGTGTTTGGGTACCTAGGTCTTACGTAATATTGCAAAATGACTCAGAACATATTAAATAATGGGCTCGTCGTTAAATGGACCATTTTACAGTATGTCTGTCTGTCAGTATGTGAGTTTTTCGCACAAGGCAGACCTGATCAGCAGCTACGTAACAACCTAACATTACATATAGACCTTTAAATAACACGGTCTTCAAACGAAAATGGTGAACGTTGTTTCTTCAAAACATTTCCACTAGTGGAATCCTGACAGTCACTGAGCTCCGTGGTATGCGCCATTTTACTGCCATTACGCGGTTTCTCTAAGGAGCTTGTATGGAAACATGCTTGAGTTTATGTATCTTTCAGTAATGGATGTGGCTTAAATACTCAAACCCATTAGAAGAAATCCATATATATATTTGACCACGTCGTGTATTAGAAAACAATGTTGGTCAATGTCAAAGTGCAGCCCATCTCTCAGCAATTTATAAGTGCCTATTTTGCACTGAAGGTATAATAATGATCATGTTTTTGTTTTAAATCTTTTCATGAAGTGAAACTGGATGCAGGTTGCTACGGTGTTCTGTGTGGTTGCCAGGTGTTGCCCTTCCATTTTACCCACTGCAAATTTTAAATCTGCTTAGAAAAGGTATCATTCACTTTCTAAAGCAGACATTATAAAACAGACATCAAACACAGTCTGTATATCTGACATAAATTCATAGCTAGCTCATGTCACTTAAAGCAAATACACGTAAACACAGAATATCCCTCACTGATATAATGTTACATCTCAGCTGTAAATCATTAGAAATAAAAATCACGACCTTGTTGTGAGGCATTTCGGACCATTTTGGTACCGTTTTAGACTTCTGTACGTGTAGCACAGAATCCCTGTTCAAGACTCATTCATTTGGATACAGAAGATTAGAGTGTGTTTGCTCACGGCTACAAACATTTGCGAACACGCTGCCCATCATGTGTCAGTGCTACTTTTTCGGCATGTTGATCGTTCAAAGGTGGCAGCATGCTGTACTGCTTCAACGGCGACTAGATTCTGACACGAACTTCCCTCGTTTCTCCTCATTACACAGCCATTTAAAACTGTGAGACAGCATTGGCTCGTCTGTTCCCAGACGCAAGCTATTTTGTCATTCTGCTAGCTGCACGGTTATCCGAGCGGCAGCCAGGAAAGCGCAGACACAGGACGAGAAGGAAGGCAAAGTCACTGGAGGTGAAACGCAGCCCTTTCATCTCCATTCTGCCAGACCAGTTTACCACTAGAATATTCATGCCAGTTCCATTCTGCAGGTCTCGCTAGTGCTTGGGAAACTAGCAACACATCTTCCCCGCAGAGCACGCCTGTCTCCTTCACTAACTCTAAAAGATTACTTATCCTCTCTGTGGTTGCAAGAAAGCCCAAGATTTTGTGTAAACACTACGTTGTACAGGTGTGAAATGCTGCTTTATGCAGACATTATCTACACAATGAAAATTAAATAGTCATCCGACATTTGATTTAGCAAATAATGTGAACATTCTGATTATTCCATCAGTTAAAATTGATTTATAAAAATCACTGACAGCAATTAGTCCATGTGTATTAACATAATTAAATGCTAGTGTGCATGACAAACATTGCCTATTATTTAAACGTAACAGATATGCACATATAATAATTGCTCTTCTTTGGGAAAATGGACCAAAAATATTGATGACTCATCATGCACCCTACACTTGTTTGGCCAGTCAGATGCTCTCCGTGCAGCACGCCCCTCCGTCAATACCACCTAACTAGCAATAGCAAGCAGCACATCGTGTTTATGGCTGTGATGTAACGCTATCCGCTAAACACTATGAAATATTTCCTATATGAAATATTTCTTAACACAAGAATGAAAACCATGTCAAGTAAACCTATTTGTAGATAGATTCGACTAAAAGCATATGTTCCAGTGGCATTATTAAAATGCTGCTCTGTTGGTCTGAGTATCCCGACCAACCCAACCCTGCATATATGTAAGCCCAACTCATATTTTCTCATTATCATAAAATCAATCAGAAATGACACAGTTTATCTTTTAAATGAAACAAGAGTGTCTAAAGACATCACATTTTTTATGTCTATCATTTATTTAACCATAATGGTTTAAAGGTCTTTATCTTAAAAATTCATTTTAAGACGTGACATTTAGCAGAGCCGTAGGTATACAGTAAAGTCTGCTAGTCTGAGCAACACACATGGTGCTGCTTTGACGTACGAACAGAACATTTTATCTGTTCTGGACATTCCTGGCTGGAAAAGATGAATCAGCACGCAACACTGTAAATCAACACTGTAAATCAACAGTAAATCTAGCATCTAACCTTCAAAGTCAACTCGATGTATCTTTTTAATGCAATGCAATACATATGACATTTAGATCAAACAATCAGGGGAAAATTACTATGGTATTTTTGTGTTTAAATGTGTTTAAATCAGCATGAAGTTGGTTATTCGATCTGACTGGATCATCCAAATGACGCATATGGGCAGCTGTTGGACATCCTGGACAAAAATCCAGTCTGCTGGGTAAACGTTGTAAATATTTGTTGGTGCAGAAGAACAGGAGGTCCTGTGGAGCAGCTCACCACCCCAGTCATTAATTAAAATCTGACCACAGGGGTGTGAAAGCGCTGCTCAAACCACAAACACATTCACACAAAAGGCAGCAAAACGATGATGTAGAAACTCAGGGCCAGTATAATAATAGAGCCAGTAAATCATTTATGCATGTTATGCATGACCTGCGTCAGAAAAACCAACATCGCCATTATAAACATCGACCAAACAATGAAACTTCTCAATTATCATATTCTTCTTATAAGCTTCAATTGTACTGAGATAAAAACACTTCCATATGATTACCAGTAACATTCTGTGTTAAATACAAGTTCCCCTTTGACATGCTGCCGATTACCATAAACGATTATTTATCCCTCTACTGCAAATGAATTGCAAGACCGAAAACAAATGACATTTGCTTAATGGCATTAGGCAGCGGTGCATGTCAATTGCACGGGTGGCCCGCATCCACTAGAGGCTATCAGCGTCAAAACGCCGCACTTTTCTCCTCAAACCGGTTCGCACGTTGAGCAGCACGCGTATTTGTCATCGGGTCTCTGACAGCATCCCTTTAACGGCGTTGAGTTCTGGGTGACCTGCGGATACCTGCAGACGCATGCAATCCGCATTGAGAACAACAGAACCAGACGCACCACCGTGCTGCCTGCAGTCTGCAGCCCAGCACACAACCGACGGCGTTTGCATGGTGAACAGGACAAAAGGAGTCACATACATACGTCAAATGATTGTGTAATTTATGAGAAAAACCTGTTAATACGATGCACCACTATGACACATAATAATAACGATCATTATTATTGTTATTGTTTGTTTTCGTCAATGGTAACATGAACGCTAAGACGTTTCTTTGCGCAGTATAGCATTAAGCCGAGATTATTGTTCATACGTCCCCTGTAGTCCTGCCTGGGAATGTGCATTTTAAATACACATCGGGGAATTGGGAATCACACACGTCAAAATCCGTCCGTGGCTGTATGTCACAATATTATTTTAATCACATTTACTCACCATGAAACGCGTCCACGCCGGGGTTTGTGTCTCCAGACAGATGCAGAGCGCGTCGCACGGATGGAAATCAAACCTCATGGTATTTCACCGTGTTGCTTTCGGCGTTGTCGGGGAATGAGACGGTCAGCCGCACCATAACTCAACCGGGCAGATTTAACTGCCCCTGCGCCCGTCTGTCGCGCGCGTCATGTGCGCTGCTGGGGTAAAATCGCTGCTTCCTAGAGGGGCTGCTGAAACCCCCGCCCACCCGAGCGCATCAGCCAATAGAAACACAGATCCGTCCCGTCTGTCAAAGATACTCCGCCCACTGTGAGCTGTAAGCCGAGACGCATCAAAGTGCGTCTTAATACGATGTATAAAATCTCCGTGCATTCATAGACTGATTGAAATCAATGGACATGATCTGGGAATCATGATAGCACATTAATATTTGGGGTGCATTACTAGTTATATAGAGAGTCTGTGCAATAGTCGCCAGAAAACACGAACAACGTGTTGTCTGAATTGAAGAGTCATGTTCTATGCGAATGAGCATCAATAAAATATTAAATATTCACAATTAAACAACCCTAAGAAAGAGATTAAAGCTATAGCTATAACGAAAAGGCGAGACTTTTGATTTAAAAGTGGCGAAAATAAAAAGCAGGCCACCATGTTACATAAAGAAATTAAGAACTAATTCTAATGATCTATCGAATGAACCTTTTTGACATATTCGAAGCATGTTTTATTAAAGTTAATGTTGTTAAATCAAGCACAATTAAGACAACAGCAACACCCACGTGTAACAATATCCACTCTATCTATTCTGTATTATTTTAACAGATTTAAAATGCATGCAAATAAAACAACGTCCTCAATGAACAATTGAGCATTTATGGAGAATTGGGTAAATATGTTTATTAGATTTCTTATCAAATACATCAACTTCATCTACTGCTCCATGTAAAAACATTGTTTTGCAGACAGCTACATCACATACCATTCTGGTTATCCAGTCAAAAATGAAGTAAAAAATGTTGTGCATTTTAATATTTATTCTGATGCGACACCCTACCACAGAGTCTTTATAAGTGTAGTATTATGTTTAAGATTTCTGTTTTTACAAACTGAGGGAGATGATTATTTTCTGCAGTAACTGACAGTATGCCTTAAATTGTGCACACAGAGTTTAAGTTGTACTGAAGCCAGAAGATTTCTGACTGATTTCTGAGCAGAAATCAAATACCATTAAGTCAGTTTTTCCACAGCAGTGAAATTCCAGTTGGGGATCGAACTATCTGATCACATCATGAGAAAAGCGAATGACACATGGATAATTTTCCCTGAAGATCATCATCATGTTGTCTTGATTTGATTGGACATAACAAAACTAGACGTGATTCTCAGATCATTTAGAAAGTCTAATTTATTTAACAAACGAATGACAATTTAAAGTAAATTTACACGTTTGTAACAATTCAAGAAGTGTTTTAAAAACAGCACAGATTATGAGGCGTCCATTACACGAACAGTGAGAAAACCAAACTGGCCAATAAAATTGTGCAATATCATGTACGAGTAAAGATACATTAGAGGAAAATTACAAGTTAAAATGCCTCAGAAATACATTGTACATTTACCAGTGTATAGGAATGTTATTCTAAGATTTCCTGTGTAAAATAAACTACAAAATAGGTGAAGATGACGACGACTACACAAATAAGAACAGTTCTACTGACTTGGAATGCAGATGCTGGGCGAGGTTTTTAATACGACAGAGGCGGACATTTTGTGCGTCCCCGGCGCCATAGACTCTATATATGTGATATCTTTCCTTCTCCTTAAGTGCAAAATCCAGCTCATTTGCAGACATGTGAATGAAGTGTCTCTCTCTTTTCACTGTTGTCTTCACCTCCACAAAGATCTCACCTCTTGCGAAGGTGAGCTTGAAATCACACGGATGGCCGCTCTCACCCTTCTCATTGAACCAGGTCACCTCAATGGGTGCCGACGGACCTCCGTTCTCCTTCCAGTGAGTGAGGAAGGAGGAAACCAGTTGCTCTCCCCACTGTCCAATACAGGCTGTATCGTCAAATTCTTTGGAAATCACCAGAGTTTGGGGCAGGGCGCAGTCCAGTACCAGATCCTCCAGGACAGCCTCTGGAGTCATCGGTTTGGTCCACACTGCATTACCGAGAGCCATGGCTGGTCGCTGTAGGGTTTCAACTCCCTGGAACTGGCTTGACACCATCTCTGGTACCTGGCTTGTACTGGGGCCGTTTGAACTAAAGAATTTTACAAATGAGTGAAAAGATCATTGAGACAAGCAAAAACCAACAAAATAAACAACTTCTCCCAACCACTAAGAAGTAAATACATACTGCAGTGAGGGTGGCTCTGGTGTGTGTTGATCCAGTGCTGCAGGCGGTGGGCTGGATCCGCCCACCATTGGTTCTTCTTGTTCATTTGAAGCATCGTTTGACTTCACATGCCTCTGAGGAGCAACCACGGACCTGATGCCTGGCACAGTGGGTTCCTCTCTTTCGTCTGTGTGACCGAGCCCGTGTTTAAATGGTATAAACAAAAACACGATCAGTAAATCTGTTTTGGGTTATATAATGTGTATATAATCTTAAAGAATTAGAGAGCAAAATGGGGCACTCATTCAGGCAGCCAAATGTGGTATGTTTCATATAGTTCAAATGTTTTGAACGCTGTATTTTTCTTTATATAGCGCTGCACACTTCTGCATTTCAACGATTTGTGTTTGTTTACATGAATGGCGCAATATTTAACAAAAACAAGTATTAACGATAAACAATTAGTGTTCAAAACTGTCTCCTTAACAGCATTGGCTAATGTTCTCTAAAAGTTATCCCAAGGTTATGAGTAATGTGCAATATAAAAGCAATGATAGGATGTCCTACTTGCCAAACTTGTCCTACTTATCAAACTATGTATGCACTCATGGGTTGGAGGAGGCGTGGCTTTGGAGAGTGCTCTCAAGACAGGGCGGGATCTTATGCTTTCAGAGCTAGCTTGCTATTGCTAGCCTCTTCTATCCTATCTTTAAACTTATCCACGTTAAGAAAATTACTTTCGCAGTAACCAAAATGAAATATCTTGAAATAAATGGCGTTTGATGTAAATATCTCAATATCAAACGTCATCCCATATCAAGATTCTTGAACTTCTTGTCCAAACTGCTCACCTGTGGTGCGAGAGCTGATGTCACTTGGCTTGGGACCTTGTATATGTTGAGCTCTTATGTCTCCGTGCATCTGAGGTTCTCCAGGTCGTGGATTGAAACTCATGTGGAATGAGCTCCTCTCACCTCCAGAGCCTGTCTCAGGCAGAGGAGCCAGAGAAGAAGGTGGAGCAGGAGGAGGCCACATCCTCATCACCTCTTGAACAGCCTGGCTGCCTGTATTCACAAAACACACGTGCTCGCTGTTTTGGTCAGACGTCACTGACAATTATGGATAATAATATAAAATACACAGTGTGCATGCAAAGACTAATCAGGCTGGCCATTCTCTTACAGTACATCTGCAAGACATTATCACACTTGCAGTAGCGTATCAGAGTACATTCATTACTCTGCCATCTGTACCTGAACTGCTTCCACTTGTTTTATTGAGGGAGGCTTTGGGTGGCCAGCACACCAGTCTGTCTTCATTACTGTTCTCTGTCTGCATTTCCTCCTGCGCAGCAACTGACGGACGAATCGCAGACGCTGCAGACAGAAGCACCATCACACTTTAAACGAAACAGCACGACTACTATCGAACTGTAACTGATGAATGCAGACGCTGTTAGGTTACAAACGAAAACCGTCCCAAGATGTTAGCGTGCATGGGTGTACGGTATGATTATCATAGTGGTTATTCATTTCTCCCTGGCTGACATAGAGAGCTAAACAGAGAGTGTGAGAGAGGCAACTCTTCCCCTCACCCTGGAAACAGCTGCGCTTTCATGTCAGCGAGCAGAGCAGCAAACAAACCCCAATTAGCATATGTGCGCTATGCATGTGCTACGAGCGCGTGCGAGGGGGATGATGAAATGAGGGCAAGCAGTGCACATAAAAGGGGGGAAGAGAAATCAAAGGGATTAACACACTGTTAATTTCACAGCTGTGCTATACATGAGGTTCTCAGAAGCTCTCTAAGGAAGAGCATCGGGCTCGGGGGAATGTATTGTCCCCTTTGTCTCGTTTCAGAGACATGCAGTGGATGCTCACCGTTGGTTTCTGTTTTAACTTCCACAGGCTTGGGTGCTGGGACCTCCCACGGTTCCTCATCTGGGGGGAGTTCTTGAATGTTCTCCCTGTCCAGGTACCTCTTTAAAGCAGCTCGTTCCTGAGTTACACACAAGTACAATTCACATCCTTGTTTTGTGCTTTACAAACACTGAAATACATCATCAATGGGGCAAAAATACTATATGATAAAATGTGATAGATTACATCAGGGTAATTTTCATTTTAACTCCAATTTGTCCACTCTGAAAGCTTATTAGTTTTGGTTTTTCATATGTGTTTACGTACATTAACAATGGGCAAATTACAAAGGAATAACTGAAACACTGAAATACGTTCAGTAACAAATTTCTGTGACGAACATAAATTATCTTTATGAATCACATTAACAGAATTAACAATTTAACTTAGTTTGATGTCAGAAATCCCAAAGAACAGCATGAACACACAACAGAAATAATGTTCAATAAACATGAGTTTTATAAGATTTTAGATGTTATAAATGTACTTTATATAAAAATCTCGGACTAGAAGTAATTTCGATTTAGTTTGTGCTCATTTGAATTAGTTGTGGAACCACAAAAATGTGTTTCAGGTTTTCGCAAAGTATGTTCCGTTTGAAAGCATACACATTTAGTTCTGGTTTATGAGTTTATTACACAGAATTACAACCTTTACTTTTCCAATTAAACCATCCATATGTGTGTTTAAGCAGAACTTCAGCTCGTGTTGAAATACCCGTGTGATTAATCCACACGAGTTGCACCCCACAACTGCAAGCCCTTCTCTCTGACCTCTGGAGCCACAATCAGATGAGTCACTGGTGCTTCTGTGATGCGAAGACGCCTACCTCAAGAACCAGAAGTGTGTTTGTGTG
>JAZGTJ010003382.1:0-35771 GCA_036877575.1 Botia almorhae | reverse complement strand
CCACATCAAGCTGTGAAATGCGACATACAGTGGAATTGCTGTTCATATAAAGTCATATTTTGTTTACTATATTTATAAGGTTAAAAATAAAATACTAAATAATTAAATAAGATCAAGTCCTTTTCTTTTCTTAAATATTCAAGCTTATTTATTATATAAAGCCCTTTTGTACATTTTCTGGAATAACTACCTATATAAAAAACTATATCATGAAAGATATCGTTACCGTGAAATAAAATTTCTCATACCGTGAAATAAAATTTTGGTCATACCGCCCAGCCCTACTGTGAGGTAAATAGGCCATTCCACCAAGAAACAGAATGACAAAGAGCCGTCCAACAAGAGAAAACCAAAGCAATTTGTCATGCCGTCATTAGCTAATAATTCCTGTAGATCACATCATTGCTGGGCCGAGGTCTGGAATCTATTTGTTCTGAGGAGGAAGATACATACTCACCAGGGCTGACTTGCCCACACCACCAGAGCCGAGCACCACAAGCTTGTATTCACGCATGGCAGGGCCTCTTCACCAGTCTCCTCAGCGCTCTGAAAACAATATAAGAAAAGATTACTAGTGGGTCTCAACATACAGATACATGATGGTTTGTGCAGTAGGGAGCGTCCTGGATCATAGCCCAGGGGTGGGGGAGATCCCGAGCATGACCTCTTAAACACAAAGCAGCTGTGAGTTTTGGATGGAAGTGTATGGTCTATATGGATTTAACCCGTATCAGCAGGCCCGCACTGATCTTATTGCAGCTTAAGGGGAAAACTGCTCTATATGACACAAACCAACTATTACACGTAAGCAGGGTGGAGAAAAATCAATATTTAAAGTATTACAGTGTTTTACTTTACAACACTGTATCAACACCACACCAAAATCAATATTTTTAATTGACATTTTCACACAAATTTTTAGTGGAGAAGGTCAGTGAGAAGACGCTTATTGCACATTAGATCAACACACACAATTTCAACTCAAACAAAATCGAAACTTGGAACAAGCCAAATATACAGCTGCGCGAAGCACAATCCCAGGTTCAATGTATATAGAAAGGGCAGTAAAGCAAGCAGTAAGGTAAAGAACACAATATTAATGAAAAACTACACACTTGTTTTAATAAATTAGATTACAACTTTAGTGCATTATAATCCAGATATCATTGTCATATAATACAACTACTACTGCATTTAGGCTTTACATATCAGACACTGTGTTGCCTGGGAACTGAACCCATGACCTTGGCAGTGCAACCACCACACTACCAGTTACAGGAACGGGCTGATATGTGGTAAGACCATACAAGCATTCGCATTACAGTGTTTGAACAATTTAAGTTAATAGTTAACTGCTGGCTTTCAAAGCAAACAAACAAGTTGTGGTTAGCTTTACATTCAGAAAGCTGTCTTTGTGATCAGCAACAACTACTTTTCTACTTACTCCAGCCATTAGTAACACTATTAGGCTGTTCTTCACCTAAACAACTTCAACTATACTCCACCTGCTGCTGCGCGGATCTGCTCAAACTGAATGATACATGTCAGCTAATCCCTTTAGTGTAAAACGCAGTCACACAGAAACCGGTCCACTGACTTTCACATATTAAACATCTGCTGCCACACACAAGTCCTCTGATGTTACACCTCCCAGATGCAAACATTGGTCAGGCTGTGTGCAACCAAGGAATGCTAATCTCATCCAATGTTGTTTGGAGAGGTTTGTAGGTGTCATTGTTCAAATGCTTTGCTCTGCACAGACCAATCATGCAAAACCAGAAGCGGAGTAGAGAATTTTCTTCCTTTAATGGTAACAGCAGCATTGAAAAGGCGACGAGATGCCAAGCTGAGGCCACAGAGAGGGAAAATGACCAGAGGTAATGTAGGACTAGAACTTAGAAGTGATTAGGAACTTCCAGCTACAAGTCCTTCATGATGCTTGGGAAAAAACAAACATGGTAACATGAAGAGTACAGTCTGTGACTGCACTTCTGGGTCACACAAAACAGCCAAAACGTCAAATCAATTCAAATGAGGTTTAGAGACAAGCAAATTCATGCATGTAAAGTAAACTCTCCTGTTTATCTAGGACATACACTCACAAAGAAAAACCAAACAAAACACAAAACACGCCTATCTTCCCCTTTCAAGCATGACATCATTACCTAATTCACTCCATGGAATCGTCTTTCCATGTAAAGCTGGAGAGGAGAGGCTGTTTCCTGGACACAGCATGAACATAGCTAAAACTTCCCTGAGCAACACAGCTGCCCTGATGAAAGTTTTTTTGAAGCTGTAAGCTAATCATTTGGCTATGACTACATGCGAGTACAATGGTCCGGAGAGTCTGAACATAGTGGTGTGGGGTTGTTCTGGACTGGTGCTACAAAACTCCGACCTGCCTAAACATTGAACTGAGAGAAAACATGGCTTTATGCATGCAACATAAGTACTAGATGTCAAATAAATAGAGGAAATTGATCTTACATATTGTCAAACAATAAATACCAAATGTTTTTTATGTGAACCAAACCCACATACCCTAAAATACAGATTCAATGTTTGAATAAAGTATATTTGAAAGAAAACAGCTCTCATATGAAACAAGCTGCTAGACTAGCACAAAGCTCTGGAACAACTTAATTTGTTCATAAATTGACAATATATTGTACAGTATACAAATACCTATATTCTCAAGTTTGACTGGTCAAATAAAGTGCCAATATACAGTCTAACATCACTACAACTATTCGGCACCATATTCGCCAACTTATTGAAACTGTGAGACCCTTTTTTGCTGAACCCATTTCCTGGACTGTGACCTCAGTCACACCTATGACCATATCACAACCATGCCATTATACAGTCCTGCAGCACCTTCTCATGATACTGCTTTAATATTTGGCCTCTTTGATGTTTTCACAACAGCCCAAAACATTTTCAAAACTTGAATCGAGGAAATATTGTTAAAAACTCATGTATTTTTAACAGGTTTAAATGTTTCATTAGCCACTATTAAAAGTAAAACAATTCCTGCATCTTAACTGATAGAGCTTGGTGTTAGCAAAACCAAGGTGACAGATCACTTCTACAGAATGCAAGTACCTATTGCATATATTGCAAGTCTCTCTGGATAAAAGCATCATTGAAAGTAAAAGAATCACATCTGTCACATCTGTCACACGTCAAACATAAGCATTTTGTGTAAAGTTTGGTTTCAACAACATCTTTATTTTACAGGGTTAAAAATAGGGTATTTGAGCTTAAACAAAAAGCATGTCACAGGCACCTGTCTGGTATCACTTACAGTTATAGACAACAGACAAAATATGTAAGTTTCATCTACTCAGCTACCTTTTTAAACTGTTTGATGTGCCTAAAAGTTGTTGCCCATACAGGAAATAGGCTCACTGTACCACAAATGTCATTTCTTGTGCTTCTTCTCAGCAGTTTTTTTTTTACTGTCTGAAATAATTTCCATTGATTTGAGTAAAGATTAAAGGGTGATTCACTTTAAGGACGGCCATCAACAACACAGCTTCTGTGAGACGCCAGCAGAAACTAAATTTAAAAGTCAGGAATAAACAAGTCAGTCTCAAATGGGAATGTAACAATGGGTTTTCTAAACCACCACACTAATATTATCTCCAACTGCACCACAGGCTTAAACCAAATAACCCCAAATCAAAAAAACTCATTAGGTATGGGGGTGACTGGAGGAAATTTACAACACTGTGACCACTGTGCGCAGTCAACTGTGAAATGGAAAATTTTTACACTAATACTGAAAATGGATCGGGCTTTACGATATTTAGTTGGTCTTCGCCAAAACTGATCAAAGAAAACCACTTAACCAAGCAGGCGATCGTGGCCTAATAAAATTCCAAGAAAAATATCACTGAGATCATTTTCAGTGATATGTTTGAGTCATTACTAAAGCACAGAGATGCTTCAGTAATGTTCACCTCAACAGAAACAGACTATGTAGACCACACATCCTTGGCAGTAGGTGTAACAACAAATGAAGAAGTTTGAATAATGAACTCACAAACCTAAAAAAAACAAACATTGGTTTTTAGTTTTAACTCCTTAAGTCTAACAGCGACATGATGAGTCAGGATGAGAAACGGCTAAACTTGCTTTTCTCCAGTGTTCTCATAGTTTAACCGGCAGCATCATAAAAATGTGGTCGCACTTCCGTTTCTAAAGATGACTGTCATTACATCAGCCAGATGCTGTGGCCGTGGATGTGACAATTGTTAACATGTTAAATCTGAAAAAGCCATTGACAAATTGGTCAAAAGTAGCTATCAATGACACACAGACTAAAGCTGTTCTGAAAAGACAAGATAAGGTGCCAGGCAGTCTTATCTGCCATAAGGCAAAAAAAAAAAAAATAAGCCAGAGTCCCAATCCTTCCCTTATTCATTCTAAACCAACTTTCTTATAAGTAACTCTGTCTAGTTAAAACAACTGATGAAAAGATGATCTGACGCACTTCAAAAAAGAAGCTGTAATAATTCAAAATCTTCTCAAAAAGTTTTACTTAAACATAAACAGTTTTGCATATAAACATTTATCTGCAAATGTGGAACTAACAAGCAGCATGCAAAGCATGGAAACTCAAGATTCACTCTGTTGAAAGAAAAAGGAAGCCTCAATCAGAGATCATTTCAGAGTAAGATCAGCAGAGGGAACTGAAAACTGCTTTGCTAAACATCGGTGTCAGGGGAAAAAACCCAATGCCTACTGACTGTGTCTAATCAGCAAAACCCATCTGGTCTGTTCTAGACATTTAGTAACTGTCACTAGACTCAGGGTTAGGCTGGAGGTCAATAACGCCTGGTATAATAAATATAAAGACCATCTTGGGTGGGACTGAACATCAGATATTCTAAAAATTAAATGACATGATTAATACCTGCTAAACGTGTCAAACTTTAGAAAGTTTACACACAGGTTTTAGAAGGTTCATGCTAAAACACTGACTAGACAGTAAACTGTATTTAGACTAGCCAAGCTCTTTTATTTGAAATCATTCACACCTAATATACATTTATATTTAGAAGCTATGTTTTAATGCCACCATGGGTCATATATCGCAAAGTCTATAAATACCGTTATAATGAGTTTCTTTTCTTTAGCTTTTGAGATGGTAAAATTCAATCAATCAGATCAGAGCTAATATGCCAAGACTGTTAAAGCCAACAAACTTTCTCAAACGACCTCATAATGAACATAGTTGTCACTAATGGCACATTTATGAGGTTTTAAGCGTAACATAAACAATTTAAACACAAACGCCTTTAAACTCATCTTCATGATTTTCTGACTTGAGTTAGCGATGGTCCTGTTAGCGCGCGCTCGTTTAGCCGCCTACCTTCACGCACGCGCCCGAATATAACCGACAAACTCAGCTGCAGTCGACCTCAATCCCCGTTCTCCTCAGTGGACCGGCTCATTCCACGACACAGCACCTACAGGCTGACACGAAACTGGGCGTTACAAGCGGAAAAACACTACAGTGTTGCCCTAACTGCGACCTCAAGAGCCGCTCACGTAACGCGTCTGTCACTCACTCCACAGCTCGAGCTAGCGCCGCTATTTTAGCTCAGGGGTGTTGTGACAGCTTCCGGTGTCAGGCGGAACCACCGGGGCCACCAGACCCGACAAAAGAAAGGTCGGGAAGGGACGATGTGCTCAAGGTGTCAAGTTTATCTGAGGCTAAACCTTAATTTGGACCCTAATCTTAATCTTATTCTAAATCTGCTCTAGAAATTTTTAGCCTTGACCTTGAAATTACAACCGCAATTACAACTGCAGTTTCCTGGGAATAAGCTTTAAAAATGTCTGCTACCTCAAGGCACCAAAACATAGCCACGAAACTTCATAATAAATATTTTAAAATATGTACTTTGGTTAATATAAATATTTTAATATTTTAATCAAATATATTAAGAAATGTAAAAAAGCTATTTATTTTAATACGTATTTACGATCTGAGCCAGGTGTCCTTTTCATTTAATTGTCCATTGCTTTGTTTACTCAAAATATTTAGCAAATTGCTGTCATATTACGGTCACATTCATAACAGTCTCATATGCCGTTTAACAAAAAAGGACCTTTTTGTGGGCGATCAATACTATAGCATTTATTTTATTTTGTATTTTATACATTTAAAGCACAGTCTTTACAGTCTTGTCCCTAAAGAAAATGGATGATAGGAGAGACGACTTCTAAATCTTTATATTTATATTATATCAGTGGTTTTCAATCCTGCTTCATCAGTGCTGTGGGTTCCCAGAACCAGGACTGAAAATCACTGTATTATATTAGATAGAATGAGATTAGATTTCATTAGCTGCTGTGAATGAATAGGAGGTGACTTTTACTATGAAGATTGTCAACAACCCTCCTCTTTCTCTCACTTCGCGTCGCTGTTTGCGTTTAATTGCAGTAAGATGGCGCTATCTGGAGGGGCGGACAGAGGATCTCACAGCATGGATAAGAGCATTACACTCCCACCGGATGAAATCTTCCGTAATTTGGAGAACGCCAAGAGGTTCGCAATAGATATAGGTATCACCACTCGCAAACTCGCACCCTTGTTGTTCTCTGGATGGCAGTGGGGTTACTTGTGGAGTTTGGACGCGTCAGAGTTTTTGGGGCAGGGCTGCACGCAAACCTGTTAGCGAGTGCTGCTAATCTGACAGTTCACTCTGGCGTGAAATAGCAACACAAACATTACTGATGGTTATAGTAATGTGGTAAACATCTACTGGATCGTATTATTCCGCTATAGAAAGCTAGGGTGGCAGGTTTATTTGTCCAGTTAGTCTGCATAAGGCTTCATGTTTGTGTAATTGTCTTAATTTATTGAAACCAGGCCAACCCCAAATTGGCTGTGTTATCTTTGTAAAGTTCTTAGAATAACAATAAGTATAATAATATAAGATGATGTCAAATGTAAAATAGAAAGTAAAATGTGACCCGTCATACCGTTTTGCAGGTGGCTCTTTGACAAAACTGGCCTATTACTCCACTGTTCAGCATAAAGTTGCCAAAGTCAGGTCATTTGATCACTCGGCAAAGGTAAGCTTGCAGGTAAGACTTTCTAATTTGAATATGTGATTACATTTCAGCTAGTAAAGCTGATCTCTGATGTTTATGTTATAGTAATTATCTACATAAGATTAGATAAAATGCCAAACCAGCCACTGATTTCTCAGTGAGAAAGTGACTTGGTCAGAGGGGGCATATTGAATAATCTATTGAGTATCTCAAATGGTTCTGGATAAGTGCATTATCTACACAAGTTCATGTTCACTTTGTTATTAGAGCGCTGCTGGACTTTGAGTGCATCCTGTCCAAGAGCGTGTTTAAGAAATCAATCTGTTCTCTTATAATTATGTTCATTTAAATAATATTTAAATGATTTAAATATTTAAATAATATAAGTCAATGATTGTATATTTGATATCATGAGGTCTTGGTCTTGTCATCTTACCAGCCAGGGCATAGCTTAAATGTCTCGTTACTAGTGTAGACTAGTAGTATAATTTTGTACAAATGATTATAAATTTTAGTTAATTTGTGTAAATTGTAAGTTAATTGTATAAATTTGTACTATTTCTCAGGAGAAAGAAGGAGACCCTCTTTATGAGATATCTGTACAGGAGGAGATCACCGCCCGACTCCACTTTATCAAGTTTGAGAATGCCTACATTGAAACCTGCCTAGATTTCATTAAGGACCACCTGGTCAACACTGAAACCAAAGTTATCAAAGCCACTGGTGGAGGGGCGTACAAGTTCAAGGATCTAATTGAGAAAAAGTTAAAGCTTAAGTAAGTGGTGTCTTAAAACATACTGAAAACAATATCAACAAGATGTCTAAGTTTAAGGACTGTAAAAGCCTATTCACACCAAAGAAAAAAATGTTAGTAACTTTTGGTGCAGACACTAATATAGTTACTAATATAGTTATAGTATCTTTATCATTTTTGGTGTGAACCGGCCTTCAAATCAGTGTCTGATTGCTTTAATGTTATTTATAATTATTCATTTTACTTTAACTTTCCTAGAGTGGACAAAGAGGATGAGATGACTTGTCTAATTAAGGGCTGTAACTTTGTGCTGAAGAATATCCCCCATGAGGCTTTTGTATATGCCAAACATGCTGACTCTGAATTCCGCTTCCAGAACACACACCCAGACATCTTCCCATATCTGCTTATTAATATTGGCTCCGGAGTCTCTATAGTTAAGGTATAACCCCACAGCAGCAGACATACAGAGTTCTGTAACATACACAAAAAAATTTATATTGTGTGAGTTTTTAGTCCATATTGACCATGTGTTTTTGTTGTTTTGAAGGTAGAATCAGAGGACAGGTTTGAGCGTATTGGTGGAAGCTCTATAGGTGGTGGCACTTTTTGGGGTCTTGGAGCTTTGCTCACAAAAACAAAGGTAGTTTATGCCAGAGTTTCAGAGTTTATGGTTTAAGTTAGAATAAAACTTTTGTTTTAATTTTACCTCCCCATTTTCTTTAATAGAGGTTTGATGAGCTTTTGCAGTTAGCTTCCAAAGGACAACACACAAATGTGGATATGCTTGTTAAGGACATCTACGGAGGTGCATATGGTTCCCTGGGCTTAACTGGAGACCTCATTGCAAGCAGTTTTGGGAAATCTGCCACCACAGATAAAGGTAAAGCAAAAAGATAAAAATCACACACTTGGTTATAACAACAGGAGGTTTATTATACAATCTATGTTCCTTTCCCAGGAAGAGTCATTTGAACTTTCACCCAGTTGGCAGTGTTGTTATTGGTGTAAAATGAAGCCAAAGGTCTTTGCTTTCACAAAGAAATGTCTGAGGGACATTTGAACACAGAGACCCTCAGTGTAATTTTTTTAAGGTCTGGAAACTTAAAAGACAGAAGAAGGTTACATTAAAGCTGTGATCCATATTTTTTATGAATGAAAAATGAATAAATCAGAAGTTGAGCATGTACATGGCAGATCAACACACCTATGATTAACCACAATAATTTTATTTACAAGTGACTTGTGGAGTCTGATTTTGCAGTAAATGTTAGTTTGACTATCATCTGTGTGATTGTCACGTTTCTCAGAAAGAAAAAGACCCGTCACTATATTGTGTGTGTGTGTGTGTGGGTGGGTGTTAAGGATGGTGGACCATCTGTAGTTTTTCTTACAGCAGTTGCTTAGAATATAAACTTTACATTGACACTTAGAAAATAGCTTTTTATTTTGTGTGTTTTATGTTCATAAAAGTTTGTTTCAATCAGAGAGGCAAAAGTTAAAGATTGCAGCTTTAACTAATCATTTATATTTCTTCCCCCTTAATTAAACATGTTTCAATGTAGAATGTTTCAATGCAGAAATCATGATTCATAATATTGTATAAAAATTTAACATCATGAATTCACATAAATAAAAAGTATTGTTATCTGTTACATATCACACAGAGTTCTCCAAGGAGGACATGGCAAAGAGCCTGCTGCACATGATAAGCAATGACATCGGACAGCTGGCCTGCCTTTACGCCAAACTGCATAACCTGACCAGAGTTTATTTTGGCGGATTCTTCATTCGAGGACACCCAGTCACCATGCACACCATCACCTATAGCATCAACTTCTTCACTAAGGTGTCTATTCCACACTGTTGTTACATATTTAGTCTAACACAATTATATTGTCAAGCAGAAGATGAAATTGTAATCCAGTTAAATTAATTTTTGTAAGACATTTACTGTATGCATTTGCAGTTTGAAGTAAAGAATTTGTTTTGTTTGTAGGGTGAGGTGCAGGCTCTGTTTTTGAGACATGAAGGTTATCTGGGTGCTATTGGGGCGTTTTTGAAGGGTGCAGAGGAGGATAGTAAGTAAATTGTCTGATTTACATTAATATTACATTACTATTACATTACATACAGCTTTCCTCAGAAATAATGTATAGTATAATTTGATGTAAGTCACTTTGGATAAAAGCATCTGCCAAATGCATAAATGTAAATGCATTATGTACTTTCTTTAAAAGCATTAGGGCATTTTTGGATACTTGCGTCACACTTACAATATTTGCATAGACAATAAATTATCAAACCAGGGTGGTTTGATATGGTTTACTCTTTGAACCATATTTTTTTAATTACTTATTAACTCATCTGATCTCAAAATTATTAATAGTGGATTTGTGAAATCATATTTATGTTAGTGTCCTAAAAAAAAACAATCACAGGTGTAGTTTATCACATTAACTACACACATTTTCCACTAACGACTGATAAACACAAATTGTCTAAATACTTGGGTATTACAACAAATAATACTTATTTGCTGTTCAGTTATTTTAAACTACATTTTTGATGTGTGTTTGCACGATGTTTCTTTAAAATGAAATGGTTTGTTGTTTTATTTAATGCAAAAGCATTATAAATACTTTGTATTTATATTTATATATTTATACCTCTGTATGTGTAAAAGACAGTATGTGTAGCAATTGTACTAGTAAGTGTAGGTTTGCTGACATTTGTCTTTTCTTTGTGTAGATCCTAACCAGTATAGCTGGGGTGAGAACTATGCTGGTAGCTCTGGTCTCATGAGTGTATCACCAGAACTGAACCCTGTCCAGCGGGCCCGTAGTGGAACGGTAAGCAGGACAAAATATTTGCTGCTCTATTGATTCATATGTTCATATGTTCTTAAAAAACCTTGTGTTAGTTAAAAAAAAAATGTCTTTAGTGTCTCTATATCCTAGTGTCATCAGTTGAAACAAGATGGCTGTTTTTCATCCTTCATTATTGTATTGATTTCTTAATGTTCACATTTCATGTTTTTCTTTTCCATCCATCTGTCTTTTTCCTTTGTTCCTTTTCCTTCAGTTTCCCGTAAGTATTTTATCATCACAGCTTTTCTTGTGGTTTCCACAAAGCTCTTTGTTTGCTTTCAAAAATGCTCATACTTTCTGTTGTGTCATTACTGGTAGCAGTAGTTCCTGAAAATACTAGTGAGTGTCAGAAGGTTGTTTTATTGTTGTGGATGTAAGTGTGTTGCCATGGAAATGAATTAATGTGTTGCGTAACACACCTGTTTTTGTGAGTGCATAAACCACACAACTGAACTAGTTGTGGATGCCAACTCATTGTTATGGGCGGTGCTAGGGCCGAGCTTCCTTGTCCTAATCACTGAATTTCTATGCCTGGTTATTTTTATTTAAACCTTTAAGGACTGTAGTTACATACTTTACAGACATACACCAGTCTGTGTAAATTATACAATATTAACACAATATCGGTGTATTGTAGTAAAATTGTGGTACACCGTTCTGTTCTAGCAATGTCATTAAAATGAACCTGATTGTTGATTTTATTGTCAAAGTTTCATTGCATTTTAATTGTGACTAAAAAAACAAAACCCAGGGTGTGCAATCCTGCTCCACTGTCCTGCAGAGTTTATCTTTAACTTGCCTAGCTGGTTCAGGTTTGTTTAATTAGTGTTGGAGCTAAACTCTGCAGGACACTGGCCCTCCAGGAGCACGATTGGACACCACTGTTATAAATAAAACTTTAAAAACGCCTAGGAGGCCAGTGACAAAAAATTGTCATTAGTGCACAGTGTGGATTGGACTATGGAAAGCCACTAAATTCTTAAGCGTTTTAACAGGACTAAGCACCAGGTATTTGCTGACCCTGGAACCGCCCCCGCTCAGTATTTTGCACATCTGATGTTTGCTGCTGTGTGAGATATAATGGAGGCATTTTAATGGCATTTTACGGGATACAAATTATACATAATAAATAGTGGTAAATATTACTAAGTAAATATTTAAGAACATTGGTGTCAATTATCTGTTATATATATAAAACAGATAATTGACTATAATAATTTAATATAAAAGTATTGATATTGTATTTATATATTTATGTCTTCGTAGTGTGACCCAAAATGTCTGTTGAGGGTATATTGCAGATTAATGCTGATTTCTCATTATGGCTAGAAATGGTTACACATGTAGTGCATGGGTTGTATCCCTCACTTCTTCTCATTGATTGTCTCTAGTTTGACATGCTGGAGATGGACCGTCTAGAGAGGCAGCTTGTGAACCTGCCCCTGCTTCAGGACCCGTCCTCTTATATCCCAGACACAGTGGACCTGACTGAGGATGCTTTGGCCAGAGAGTACTGGCTCTACTGCTTTGAGGAGGCATTAGATGGGGTGAGCACTGATGAATCGTAATTTGTTGATTATTGGTGTTTGGGTATGGGTATTGGTATTATGATATTGTGGTAAAACGTTGTTCCAGGTCATAAGATGAGGGGGGCCTTACTAAGGTCCTCTATAAGACATTGTTCTCACTGGGCCCAGGGCAAAGGGTTGCTGACTGGAAAAATGTCCAAGACCCTGTAAAGTTTAGCCATGGCCCTGCTGTGGATCTTTTTTATACCATGTTTATTTAAAGTAATTTCATTTTCTCCAGCCAAACCTGAATCCACCGGGTCTTGATCAACTTTAGTGTTTTTGTACAGGTGGTGAAGCGGGCAATGGCCAGCCAGAAAGATCAGCCTGAGGCGGCAGAGAGGGCTGAAAAGTTTCGGCAGAAATACTGTCACAAACTCCAAACTCTTCGACACCAGCCTTTGTAAGAGCGCCATTATTTTTCAGCCCTCACCACGGCTCAACACGGATCCATTTTCCTGCTGGGCCGCTATATCTATGGCTTAATTTTTCATCAAAATCTTTGTAGACTTTTGGATATTATACACAGTCTGGTGTGCGTGTGTACTTCAGTGTTGCTGGACAATAGTTTCTCTTTTCTAATGTAGCTTGCCTCTCCTCTCATCTCTAGTGCTTATGGATCCCTCACCGTCCGAAGTCTTTTAGACACAAGAGAACACTGTTTAAACGAGTTCAACTTTCCTGACCCCTACTCTAAGGTTTACATTAAATCCTTCACCTTTCCTGTGGTGCTTCACATTACATCTGTTGCCTACAATCACTTATTTAAAATCTTGTAAAAATGTTTATCTTTCATTAGTTTCAGTCTCTATCTTTGTTCTTCTGTTTGTGTCTTATGGGTAAAGGAATAGTTCTCCCAGAAACATAATTTATTATTTACTTACGCTCATATTGCAGAACCTGTGTGATGCATTATCCATGGAGCACACAAGACATTTTAAAGAACCTTTTCCACAGTGTTGGAAATCATTTGAAAGTGACCACGTCTGTTGGGCTCCAAAAAAGGACAAAACTACACCATTAAAAAATAATAAACGCATGCCATGCATGTTTCAATATTTCTGCCCAAGGAGAACCAGATCAGTCTGAAAGAGAATGAATTGTTTTTTTGACCAAATTCTGTTCAATTAACCCATTGATCCAGTTCAGACTGATCTGGTTCTCGAGCCTAAATTTGAGTCTGTTGAAAATATATTGCATTATTGAAAGTCATATGGACTTTTTCAAAAGTGGTCACTAACAACTGTTATTTCATGAAAAAATCATGTATGCAGATTCTTCACCTCTTCACCTCTTTTTCCATTTATAAACAACATGATGGTGGTTAAATGGACACAGAATTTTTATTTCTGGGTGAAGTATTCCTTCTGACCAGCATTCAGGTTGTTAGTGGGCGGTGGGGATGAGTTTCTCTGATTCTCTGCCTGCAGATCAAGCAGAAGGAGAATGACATGGCCCTGAGGTACTATCTGAAGGTGGTGAAGTCAATAGAAGAGTTAAACTGGGAGCAGAGACAGTTCGCACTGGTCAAAGGTCTCCTGGCCGGCAACGTTTTCGATTGGGGAGCCAAGGCCGTGTCAGAGTGAGTGTGCAGCTGAAAGAGAGAGATGAGAGAGAGTTGTGGGCAGAAGCATTTTCAGAATGTATATCCTATATTCCCCACCCATGGGTATTGTCGTACTTTTACTTTTTTAGCGTGCTTGAATCAGATCCAGAGTTTGGGTTTGAACAAGCAAAACAACAACTTCAAGGTATGAAAACTCTTAAACTGGATGTCACGTCACATAAACTCACATTAAGCCTCCCACCTCTCTAAAACACCTGAAAATATATATATTTTTTACATAGATGTTCTTAATTTTCAGACATATGAAATATTCATGTTACTTTCATATCCCCAGAGCGGCCGTGGCTTGTGGATGCCTACAACCAATGGATTGAGAGGTTAAAGGTGAGAAATAAAGTTGAATTTAAAAACATTTAATCAGTATTATGTGAACATACTTAAAGCCCTTACTGAAAGCTGAATATCATTAAATCTGTATTATAAATGTATAATAATTATGTATTATAATTATAATTATGTATAATATTTTATGTATAATATTTGTGCCGTCCCCAGTAAAATCAAACGGTTCATGCCTGGTAAGGACATAAATTTTGAATAAGGACAGCTTGGATGAACTGTTATTAAATTTAAAATGATGTAAAGAATAGATTTGTTTGCTGTATTTTCTCTGTATAGAAAGAAATTGTATGTATTATGAATGGAATGTTCTGTCTGAAATTTTTGTTAGAAAATTGTGATTGAACTCTTTGCCTGCTGGTCTTCTTTTACAGGGTCCTCCTCATAAATGTGCATTATTTTTCGTAGACAATAGTGGAATAGACATTATACTTGGGGTTTTTCCTTTCGTTAGAGAACTCCTCATCAGGGGCACAGAGGTAAGACAACACTAATAAAAGTTTAGGCTTCTTTATGTATTTTGTTAGATTTTAGTTGATGTGAGCATTTCGACTTATAGGTTGTGCTTGCCAGCAACTCAGGCCCCGCCCTGAATGATGTCACGAACAGTGAGTTGCTAATCCTAACTGAGAGAATAGCAGCGATGGATCCTGTCATTCAGTAAGTTCACATCCTCTTTACCTCATTCCAAAATAGCACTGGTGATGGGAACCAAGAGGTTACTAGTGATGCAGTATTGTTAATAGTATCTAGGCCTTGTTATGGTAATTTTGTAATCATTTATGCTTTATGTATTGTGATTCAAAACTAATTTATCCCTTGTTTACCTCTTTATAGGAATTGTTAACCCATGCCATAGATGCTAGTGGAATGTTTAAATGTTTTGGAGGGAGTAAATTATTCCCCACGTTTCTTCCTTTCCTTTTTATTGATTTACTTTTTTAGATCGGAATTGAGCATTTTTTGTATAAGATTTTGGTAAATTTAGCATTGAGTGCGCATTGAGTGATTCCTGCTTCAGAATTTAGGTCATACAGGTATACTCATATGGTGGTAATTGATAAATAAATAAATAATAAATAAATAGAATGTAAATAATTTTAGTACCTGAGGCAATCAATAATTTGCATTATCACAGCGCCATGCATTGCCTTTAAGAGTATGACATTACGTTACTCCGATTCACAGCTAAACATTGCAGCAATTCATAAATAAAAGGAGTCCAGACCAAATCATTTGTAAAGAGTCCAGAACAAATGTGCTTATCCAAAACAGCAAAACTTAACATGATGTTCAAGTACTACATTATTAGGAGAATGTATTTCTTCTTCCATAATCACGAAATTAATGTAAGAATATTAAATATATTAATTATATTGCAAGAATATCAATATTGGTAAAAGGTAAAATATTGTAATGCTTTAAAATAAAAATTTTTCTTTCCCTGACCCACGTCTATTTAATACAATAAAAGATTGAACATATTTTCATTTTGCAGGGCTGCACTCAAAGAAGACAGGCTTGCTTTGGTGCAAAACGGTTCTAGCTCTCCTTGTTTAGACCTGAGGTACAAAGTGTCCTTTCTGTTATTTGAGTGAAGCATAAATCCGTCACTGTGCAATTTATTGAGTCCCTCTTTCTGAAACGTGTTCTTGTTTTCTCTTCCTTTCACCTGTTTATTATTTAAAAGTCGCCTGGACAAAGTCTTGGCCACGGTCGTTAGGGAACGTGGCACAGATCTGGTGATCATTGAAGGTATGGGCAGGGCCATCCACACCAACTACTACGCCATGCTCAGCTGCGAGAGCCTTAAACTAGCTGTCATCAAGAACTCCTGGCTGGCCGAGCGTCTGGGAGGCAGGATCTTTAGCGTGGTCTTTAAATATGAGGTCCCAAATAAATCCCAAGGGCTTTATTAAAAATTAAAAAGGTAATTTTAATTGTAATCCGTGAGCTATAAAATGCAAATGGAGATACTCAGTTTTCTGTGTTTCTTCCCAAGAGTGACATGATGATTGTATTTGGGTGGGTGAGGGCTTGTCATTTTCAGTAGATTTTTTTTTTTATCAAAACCAATAATGTGGGGGTGCGGTCGCGTGTGCCTGCTTTGAAATTCAATGTGAACGTCTGCCGTGGGCTCCCTCAACAATTGGATGATAGCTGTAGGGTTTCTTCCTTCTGATTGAGTTTTATTGTTCTCTGGCCAGATTCTTTTGCTGATGGACACAGCTCTGTTGGATTCAGGATTCATAACTGCAGTGATATATAACATTTTTGAATCAGACTTTATTTTGAGGTCTTAAAGTATTAAATCCACCATGATAGTATATAAAATTATAAACATAAAACATATCTGAATATTGGCTTTTCAATTGAAGCATTGATTTAAAACAAAAAGCAGAACATTCACAGATTGTTATTATGGGCTTTTGCATGTCTTCTTAAATCTCTAATTTTTTTCATTTTTATGTCTACCATTCTGCTTGCAAATGAACCTAGTATGTTTCTAATTATTTAGCTCACTGCATTTGTTGCTGCCACGCTGAAGCAGATCTCATACTGCTGGCATTGTGTTTAAATGGTTAGTACCCCTGTTCCCATGACAACAGTAGTGACAATGATTTGTTCTTTTGATACATGGAGTTTTGACACTGTGGAGACATTAGCTAAATATATGTTAAGCATATGTGCCTTCAACTTGTAGGGAACACAGTGAAATCCAATTGAAGTGAATGACAAGTTATTTTTCAAAATAGTTTAACTGGCATTTTAAAAACCAAGTAACCATTAATGGATTCTATATTTTTTTTTGTAAGTGTTGCAGTTAAACTCAGTTAAATGTAAACACAGACTGCGTTTTAAATGGTTGTGCATCTATTAACACTAGATGTCAGTGTTGTATTGTAATTAGACCTCAACCAATGTCTTATTTGGAATGTGACAGACTTTCAGGTGTTTTTCTCTGTATTTTTGATGCGTTAAACTGCAGGAAAATTGAAATGCAGTTGCAGTGCCTGCTTCCGATATTGCGCCATTAATACATTTATCCTCAAGTCTAAGCAGCTCTCACTTTCTTCCATCTGTGGAGATCTGTGTAATCGAAAATCCATTTCAGGGTTGTACAGCACAGCATTGCCTCACTATCACGCTCTCTTTTTTCTGCGAGAGAGAAAGACAGAGTGTGTGCATGAAAAAGGGAGAAACGTCCGTTCATAGTGCTCTTCTGTCATGGAGCGGTAGTGTTTAAGATGATGTATAACGCAATCTTCAGTTTGTGGGCACTAGCAGGCAAAGCACAGTATTTTTCGGGGACATGTTACGCAGTAAGAAGCACATGTTGATTCTGATTGGTTGGTTGATTCTTTCAATGTATAATTTGTGTTGTATGTGTATATGTAGGCTATAAATGTGTGGCCCAGATAAAATGTGTATGAAATTGTATACAAACTGGGGAGATATGACCTATTTTCAGTATTGTACGCACAGTGTACATCATTATAACTAAAGACTTTGGATTTATAGTCTAAAATGTGTATTCAGAAGTATTCGGCGGTAGCTTGAAACGGCCATCATGGACATGGCAAGGCATTTCAAAAAGTCTTGTGGAAACATGGCTTTCTCAGACTAAAGCGGTTTGTACAGTCATCAGTTATTATCTGTCCAAAGTCTGTCTGTATTTACTAAAGCATTTTTGTTTTTGTAAATTGAAATTTTGTAAAATCAAATGTAAATATAGTGTAAGCATGTACATAAAATCTATTGTTCATTTGCATATCTTGACACCCACTGGGGATACTCAGTATTTTAGAAGAATATGCTCACTTGACAATCATATGTAATTCTATGTTAAATATATTTTACAATGTCTGCACTGAGCTGGAGTCTGTTTTGGTCTGCATGTTTTGTAGTAATTTGTCCCATTGTTGGACTGCCCATAAAGTTGGCAGGTCAAGATCAAACTACCCGTTTTCTGTAATGTGTCAGTTTTGAGTGAAACTGGATATTCAAAGCGCAAAAGAGGGTGATTTTATCCATGTGAATTTCATTGGAGTGTGAACAGTGGTCTTTATATGACAGGTGATGGGAGGGGATGGGTAAAAGAGTATGACATATTTATTATTTACCTGGTGTTATTAAATTATTCCAAATATTTAAATAACCACAAAAAAGAGGGGCCATGTCAAACTACCTCCTTATGCAGGTTACATATGGGCCTAGTCTTTGTGCGTGTAGATTTTGAGTTTTGACTTTTCTGATTATTTGTTTTTCTCACTCACTACTACACCTTAACTTAAATTATAATCTTTGAAAATTTGTTAGTTTGTGTGTCAGCACGTAGGAGTGGTTTAGTACTCGGCAGGGTATTCCTTGTGCTGAGAGCCACAGATAATGCAAAGCAGCAGGAAGGGGGCCCTCCGACCCACTGTACCACAGCACATCATTACTATTCATTTCTTTTTGGCTGTATTTAGTTTGTTATTTGCTGGATGAAAAATGATGTTTTGAAGTAATTATTTTCAACCAACACAAAATTTACTACATGTTATTTCCACACAGATTGATGTAGTGTGTTACTGCCAGGGGCATCAAAAACATTTCAACCGCATCTGTGTAACCTTACTGTAAGACATGATTTTCTTATGGTTCTGATGAAAGTTCTATATGCTATGTGTTATATTCACTTAAGCTAGTTATAATTTTTCCAAGGGGCTTTATTAACAAAGAAACTAAGTGTAAAGCATTGCAATTAGCCATATCAGCACATGTGAGGGAGTAAATGACTGCTGAAAAACATTTTCAACATAAGGTATGGCTGGGTAACCAGTTGAAATTGTCTTTTAGAACATTTAAACAGCTCGACCAGGTCTGCACCAGATTGGCTAAGAAGTCCATTCCAACCAGTTTGAGCTCAGCCTCATTGTCCACCTTATCATTTTTAAAGCATTGGAACTGCTGAAACAACCATAAACAATCAACCTCAGCCATATATAAACTGCATAAAACCTACTAACATGTAAAGCAGATTGTAGCTAAATTTTCTTTTGGTGGGGAATTGGTACCTGAGGGATGCTGCTAATCCCTGGTTAATAATTGCTTATACAGGTCCGATTTGCTAATTTCGTCAAATTCATCGCGTTTTTCTCCTGAAATATGTATAGGTGTGCATAATTTAATTTTGTTAATGATTAATCATAAATAATAAAAAATAAATTGTAATTTGCTCCCTATGTTACAGTAAATATTTTGTTTGCGTCGTATTATATCATTTTAATCGGTTACTTTAACTTTCTCCAAACAAGGTAAGGGGATTTGCGTAATAAACTTGCATTGTGATCTCTCATCATGTAAACGCTATTGAGCTATTGACATCAGCTCTCACAGCGGCGCGCGTTAGGGAGCGCGCTCAAGTCTCTCAGAGCGCGAGGAAAGCACAGCGTCTTCTATAATCAGCTTCTTCACGCGTGTCCAGCTCAACGGATTTATACACGGTAAGATTCCTGCTATTATATATAGTCACATTATTTAAAACAATGTTGTGTTTGTATGCTTTGGACAGGTTTGTTTGGTTACTGGTGAGTAGATTAAAAAAACACAACTTTTACCTCCATTTATTCTTGTCCTGTTCAGTCTGTCTTGTCATTTATGTTATTCTCAAAATACAACGATAATTACTTTTACGACCGATGGTATTGATAATTTAGATTTCAAATTTACCAATCCAAAACGCATTTTATGTTGAATCAGATTACATCTCTACACAACTTGCTCGTCTTGTTAACACTTAATTGATTTAAAATTACAACATTTTTATTTCGAATTAGCAATATAATGCTTGTACAATATTTACACTTTGTTTAAACCAGTATTATTTTTTGCTCTGTAAAATGTGTCTCAAAGATGTACTGCGATAGAAAACGTGAGTGTTTTTGCCTTTATGTTCATAATTGAATGTCTTGATTCGAGGGGACAGCTCGTTATGAAAGCCTGCAATTACATATGAATTTCAATTTGACACTAAATGTAGCTCTTCCCTTTCTCCATACATGTATTGGTCCATCTATGTGACTTTAGAGATAGATGGGATACCACTAGTGAGTCTGATGTAGACTGATGTAGTACAACATAATGTCTTAGAGCTACCTTTCATCTGTATCTACAGGGCACAATTATACGACAGTTATGCTTTGCAATTTTTGTCTGTTTTGTTTTATAACAGTGATAAATGTTATATGGCAAAAGTGTACTTTTATGAATGCAGAACATTGTTTATGATGTGAGTTTGTTCTGACATCAAAATGCATGTATTTCATATTGGCAGGATTGTTATACATGTAAAGTGCCGAGTGTTGTTCTCATTTCCCTTACCCAAAATGATTTGGCACCATTTTTAAACTCAGATTGCTTTGGCAAATTTTGTGGTTGGTAATTCAGAGTCTGGTCCACTTATAGAAGCACAATCTTAAAGAACTGATGTGATGTTTCAAAGATGATACATATATTGATTAGTCAAGCCAGTATCAAGACATCGATTGCCTCCATGCGATGCAGAATGAATGTCAAAGAGGTCATCAATAGACACAGTCAAATGACCTTCTGCTTAATCTGTCTTTGGGGGTGACTGTTAAGAGAATGCAGACACTTCAAATGTAGACCATCCTTAAAACACCTTCAATCTCTTCGGCTATTAAGAGACCCAAAGCAGATCAATAAAGACCTTTGTGTAATGTGTGCTCCTGTCTCAACCTCCTGCTGGCTAACTGGAGACCAGTCTTTGTGGGACACTGGAGACAGCTGGTCTATTGCTCCACAAACGAGACATTGTCCCTCTCAGTTAGCTTGTATGGAAACTGCTTTGACCCAACAGAGATGTTTCCCTGTGAACTAGTTTTATATGGTGCAGTTCTCCATGTTCACATCCTATTGTTGTTGTCTTCAAATCTCACAAAGTGCTTGTAAAGACTGCAGTCCTGCTGTAGACTGTGTGCTTGTGCGTTGGTGTTTTTTTTTGGGACGGGATGAAGGAGGTTCCCCTGCTGTGAGGATGAGGAGCATTCTGCCAGGAGGCTCAGCTAGAAGATAAGAAGACACATAGCAGGGAGCCAGTTACGATGCTGAGGGACAAATGTGATATTTGATGGAGTCCCACATGTGATTTACCCAAAGCAGTGACAATAGAGACAGGAACTCTTCCTCAGCTCTCTTGGCACCAGATGGATCCTCCTTATGGTGTTAATTTTAACACTTACGCTGTTGTTACCCGCTTTTAGTCCTTTACACTTTTAGAGCTGCCAAAACGAACAATGTGAGGTGTGAAATTGCTGAAACTGGTTGTGAAGATATGGCTGTTCTCATTTGTGTAGATAGGTTTATTTTACTCTTTTGAAGCATTTTTTTCTTTGATTTTCGGGGCTACACATGAAATCTTAATGTCTAATGCCAAGCTTATCTCATATTCTCAGGGCAAGATCGAAAAGATGCGATTTGCAAAGCTAGACACTTGTTTTTTTTTCTGCTGATTGATCTTAGTCACATATAATGCACTTAAAAAAATCAACATTCGAACAGTGAAATATGCAACTGCATAAAATTCTATTAAAAACAAATTACAAGACAAAGCAATATTCTTGTTATGATATACTCACAAAGGTTTTTGTTTACGCCAGATATATGTATATATAATATATTTATAATAATATATTTAATCATTTTTATGTATGTCTAGAGCATAGCTCTTTAATAAGGAACGTTTAACAGATAAATACACTTTATTGTACAAAATCATCATAGTCGTCACTAAAATCAGAAACCAACCAAATATGCATAACAATAGGACCATTGCTCCCAGCAGATGATTTGAAGATTGACAGTAATTGTTTTGAAGTTTATTGTAAAAGACAGTGGATTGGTTTTAAAAATGGTGCTTTGATGTCACATCAGTACTTTAAAAAGGAATAAATTAAAAGAGGGTTTTAACATGCTGACAATCTGGTAGTGTTAGTGACAGTTGTTGGAAGACTAATTGGTTGCATTTTGGTTCCAACCCATCCTTTTTGGGTTCCATCTCTGTTAAGATACTGCCATATAAGCCAGTTGCCTATGTAGGCAGAAGACTCTTGTATTTTTGTCTTTCATACATTTGTCTTAGCTGTGTTTTTGAACATAGTGATCTGCCTACATAGGCAACATAGTAAGACATCATAGACACACTTGGTGACATGGTAATGTCATGCTATTCTGTTAAAACACACTGGTATATAACTCTCACGTGCACTTCACATGAGGAGCATGCATGGAGCATTCTAAATTTCATTTATTTAAAAACTCAGAACTCTTAGAAGACACCTAGCTTCACCTAGCTTCATAGTAGATAGCAAGGCAACTCACTGGGCTTCGTAAGAAAGTAAGGTTCCTAAATAGTACACCCCTTCTACAATAGCCATGCTTGTCTCTGCAGTCTGCCAGATTTGTTGGGTGTGAAATCAACCCTCTGCCATGGGCAGCATCCCCTTATGTTATTCTGTGTCCAGCCAATTCCAGCTAACTGCTGCTACATCACTATTAAAGGGTCTACAATCACAAACCATTCTTAAACATTAACGTGTGCAAACTCAAACTAAGATAGACCTACATGTGCTTCCCAGAAAAGAATCTAATTATAGTTAGCCAGTAATTGGTGAGCAAAAGTTATCCATGCACTGTATGCGGTCTACAATCACCTCATTCAGCATCTAAAAACTCTTGCAAAGTTGTTACCTTAAAGATTCTGCCAGATAAGGAAGTATAGATAGAGCAAAAGCTTCATCCTTTCATCCTTGGAAACCTTTTTTTGTTCTTTTGCTTTCTGGAGGTAGCAGGGGTGCAACAGATGGCTCATGGAGCCCCACATCTCAGCAGGAGGAGATGCTGAAGACCTCACAGTGGAAGCTCTATCTCTTCTCTTGAGATGTCACTGAGTTCATTAGTGAGCCCCATATCCCTTTCAAACTTTTGCACAATACCATCCAAGCTGCTTGCAGAGGCTTTCATCAGTTATTCACATAGTGCTAGGATTTTAAGTGACTGAACACTATGTTGTGCTCACGCATAACCTGTTGTGACTTCACTGCCACGCTGTCTTTTTCTGTCTTCCTTTTATTTTCTCTCCGAGTCTCGTTTACCTCACTAAATTTCCAGTGACAGTCTCAGCTCCATGCTGTGACCCTTTACAGAATCTCATATATAAACTAAACTTGCCTGCTTTATCAAAAGCCAGGAGTTCTGCAGCACAAATCCACTGAGAGCTCTATTTGTTATCTGGCTACACTCTGTTGTATAGCTCAGATGAATGCGTCATATATTGAGGCTTGTGTTTGTGATTTCTCTTGTGATAGTTCAAAGGATTTTTGGTTACTAGAACATGATATTTGATTGTTTATGTCAAATAGGCTGGGAACGGAAATCAAAAATTCTGTCAATGTATTTTGAAATATGACTGTAGTCAAAATATTTGAATAATTTAGCACTTAATGTTTTTTATCTGAAAACATTAGTAAAAACAGATACTTAAAACATAAGTGGTGCTTTCCAAAGCATCTTTTCTTCACTAATTGTGCTACAAACATTAAACTTTCCCCAGATCATGCAGCTTGTTGATTAGAGGCAGGTGAGTAAATTGGTTGAAAAAATCTCATAAATGTACATTGAGACACATCTAGAGAGACTTTATTGACTGGGGCCAGTAGACGACCAGCTAGCAACCAGCAAGCAACAGCCCTGCAACCACCCAGAACCCCTTACTTATGGAAATGTAATGTGATAAATTTATAGAAGACCTTAGCAATTGCATAGCTAATACCTTCACAGGCACCAGTTACATATTCTTTGAAAAATTTACAGTAGAGTTTATTCATAAAATAACATTTTTATAACATCCTTACAACAAACCCATGGATAGATTTTGTTTTGATTAAGGCTTTTTCATATAATGATAAACATCTATTTTACTGTATATAGAACAAATAGTGAACATTTCTTAGCCAATGGCTGTGTTATTGATTTTGCACAGCCCAGCATCTTTATAAATCATGCATTGGATACATAAGGTTCCCAGCCCCCCTCAACATCTTTCCCCTCATCATTTTACGGTCAACAACTTGCTTTAAATCCAAGTGCTGGGCTGTTGCCATTATTTCGGGCTTGGTGTTATATATGTTGCCCATGGCTTCCATTTAATTGCTGTGTGGTCTTTGTGGGTGATGTCCTACCAAGCCCAGCAGGATAGGTGCCCCCCACCTTTCAAAACTTCATTTCATCCCATCCTCACCCCCTCAACGGTCCACCTGTTAGTCACATGACAGTAGACTATTGCTCCTTTGTGTCAAATCAGCATGGACTGACATCACCTAAGGTCTCAATTTTTAAAGACTTCTCAGGACTCTGAGCACCTTTCTTGTTATAGTTTCTCAACCCAGGGTTACTGTTTTTCATTGTTTTAATGTTGTTTTTGTGAGAAGGACCAGAGATACTTAATAACACACTTGTCATACTAACAAAGTGTACAGGGGAATGCTCATACTGAATAGAAACCAGCAATTGTGTCAACACTAAAGCTCAGCAGTCGCTCCGAACTCTCTGCAGTTGTGAAAGGCACACACTGCGTAGAACTCATTCATACACCCAAAAGCTGTCAGTGTGAATTCCCAAATGAAGTGCCTGCAATCTTGATACAAATTTCCTTTGGCAGCTGTTTCGTTCTCTGGTCCCATGTGCAATTTCCTTCACTTAGCCTATGTGGACAAGCTCTTAAATAGCGTACATTAAACAACATCTAGCAGCCCTAAACAACAATCTCTGCAGGGTGTGAGACGTGTTTGTGACTGGGATAAGGCTGGTCCAGTTATCGACCCGCACGCGAGCAGTAGTTCAATACCCCATCCTCAATGATTTACCATACGCCGTCGTATTTGCGGAACAGAGCGGCTGCCCGAACGGGTTGCCAGGGTGATGAACTACCTCCGGGCACATTGGAGAAAGTCTCAGAGAGACTTAATATGCTAATGCTGACATCAACACAATGCTAATACAACCCTTAGCCCATAAAAGCAAGGGTACTAACTCAATACAAACACTAATTGATACTAAAGTCATGTTGGAAAAATGCCACCGCAATGTTGCAGTTAACAATCTGAGCCCTGACTTTGCAAGAAGCATGTTTATTTAAAGAATATACGTCTGAATATACTTTAATTAAAGAATCATTTCTGAAGCTAATTGGTATTGATTGTAGTAAGTTGACTGCACAATTTCTTCATATTATCCATGCTGTTGGTAGAGAATGATGAAGCTTGCAGAAAATTATACATTTTCTTCCACTATATTTCTATAGTGACAAAGAAATATTGAATTGCCCAGTGTGTCCATTTTATGCACAATGTAGGAACTTCTCAGGACGACTTCAACTGAAATGTACCATACACTACAAATAGCTACTTAAAAGTAAGACTCCTGCTGATTAGCTTTTAGTTTTATTTAAAACCTGAATGCATTTATGTGTCGGGTCATCCCAAGTCAGATGGTTAAACCGCCATGTATCAAACTCTCCTCATTATTGCTAGTTTCAACAGGCCCTTCTGCTTGTTAAATTGGGGTTTATTACAGTGAGCCTGAATCATTACCTGAATCACAGCACTTAGATACCAGTTAAAAGGCAATAATGATGAGTGATAGAGCTGCAATCTGATTTTTATCTGCCTAATGAGCTCTCCAGCCACAAAAGCAACATAGACTAATGCTCCCCACTGATCATTTTTTTCAGATCTTAAAGGGTTTTGGAACTTTTGCAAATGTACAGAGGCTGTGCAAATTGGAGTTGTAGTTTATTCACTCAGTGAATTATGGGTTACATCTGGTTCAATTTCTGGAAAAAGTGCAAAGATTAACAAGACGTTCCAGTTGTTAAATGTGAATAGTATATAGTTCTAATTGTAGCTTAGTTTCCAAACTGTTCTGAATTTAAATTACTTGACAGAAGTCCTTGTATTTGTATTTTCTGTCCTTTGCAATTATCAACAATGACAAGGTGCACAATTCCTTAATTCTTATTTATATATATATGTTATAATTTTGTACAGCCATAGACAATGTAGTTTGGTCTCACAAGCCTGTTAAACTGGCTGTATGAGTGTTTTTTTCTGGAAAGTTGTTTTATATGTTCTTTACAACATTACACAACAATGCATACACATTTAATTGTGCAGTCAGCATTCACAATGGATATTTAAATGACATGCCCCTAACTAGGGAACAGAGAAAATTCAGAGTGATCACCACAAAATTCTGGTTCATGTGCATTCACAGGCATTCGTAAATACAAACATTCTGACAGGACTTAACGGCCTTGACAAATCCTGGTAAGTAAAATATTTGGGTAAAGTAAACATTTGGGTATGTGTGGCCCCGCTCCCACTCTGTGTGAATGCAGGAATATATATGCCAGTTTGAGCAGCTCTCAGGGACCAAAGACAGAATCAAGAGGACAGATTTACTGAGGATGTGAGAAAACCAAGGATGATCAAAGTGAGACCCATGTCACTGATTTGCATGGTTAGATGCATGCTGAGAACCTTCTCATCGGCTCTACTTTGATATGCCACCTGAGGAAAGATCCTTCTTTTTGGATCCTCTTATTCTTGGCCCAGTGGGGATGCAAACATGATATTTAGTCTGGCAAGTTTTCTCAACACATTTAGGCTGCCTTTGAGATCTTGTTTTTCTATGTCAAAGCAAAACCATTATTTAAAGATTAAATTTTGTTTGTGGGTGCAATACGAAGCTCTATCTGGATTTTTAGTTAAAAGGCCATCTTATGTTTTCAGTTATAAATATACACCTAGCTAGTGTCATTAAAATATAAATAATATATGCATTGTTATTTGGATGTTATTGGTCATAACATCCAAAATCAGTTTGAATGGTTCAAAAAAGGTCAAATACTAAGTTGTGAGTCAGAGCTGTCTGTCATTTGATTTCTGTTTCTGAGCTGACTTGGTCTTACCCTAACCAGCAGGTAGCGCTCTGTTTGAAGATGTTAACTCCTGGCCAGTGTCATCTTGTAGCCCTGCTGCTCATTGCACTGTCCCACACCTCCCAGAGTTCTGAGAGCCCATCTGCAAATGCCAAGTGGAGTCATATCCGGTCTTCCACCTCCAGCACAGAGTCTATGCAAAACCCTGATATTGGACTAACACGCGGCAACCACAGGAGGAGACACGGGTCGCGTGAAGACCAGGAAAGTGCTGAGCTGCTCTCCCAGATACCCGTGGCCCAGCCAGAGGATGACGGGCCGAGTCTGGAGGGCATGAGTCCTGTGAGGCTAGAGATGGGGCCTAGGAACCGGAAGGCGAGTGGTCATGATGAGGTCAGGGGTCCGGCTCATATGCGGAGGAGAAATCATCCACTGGAGGGGGAGTTTGCACGTAAGGGCAGGAGACATGGTCAAGGGCAACTGGCTGAACACAGGAAGCATGGAGGCAGAAAAGACAAAGGCCGAGCTAAAGGTACTCGAGATCAGGGCCCTCTTTGAGTTAGCTGGATAAGCTCATTCAGCTATATTAACAAAGCAACATTTCTAAATTCTCACATTTCATGAGTTCACAACTCATCTATAATGTGACAAATCTACAAATAAAACTAGATATTCAATGAGATTTTATTTATTGATAATTGATTACACAGTGAAAATTAGGTGCCCCATACCAGAGAGTGGTATGGAAAATCAATCTGTGTAGCCTTGGTGAAATTAGTAGAAAGTTGTCTTACAAGTGAGGTTTCTCTTTACCTTGGAATAATGATTGTGCACAACAGGGACTAGGATAAGGATTTTAAAATTAAATAGGTCATTTTTCATTTTATCTTCATTTTAACACTAAACGTCTGAAATGTTCTAAGGACCCAAATGATAAAGTATCAGAGTGCTTCTGTGTTTGTAAGTAGTAATTTGAGATAACTATTATCTATCTATTATCTATGGCTAACTTATTAAATCCTTAATTTATTCAGAACTAACCATATTCTTTCTCTTTCTCTGTCTTAGGGGTTTTCTATGACCCTGAACCACAATTAGGCTCCTTGTTGAAGGGCATGTATGCATTTGAGGATGGCCCTGACAACCCCCTGCCCAATCATGACAATGGCCCGCCCACTGAAGCTCCCTCCCCTATGTTACCCATCTTGGTAACCACGGCAATCCACGAGCATCCCCCAACACTGCTCCCAGCTTCCACCAAACCCCAGGTACCCAGGCCAGCAAGAGAGTTTTTGAACATCAAGGTCTATTGTGTTATTCCGAGTGTTTGTTTTCTGGGGCTATTTTGCTCATATCTTTCATATAGACCCTACACAATTTATTCTAAAGTGGCATAATTAAGCTAAAAGACAGAGCAGTTTAGCTGTATTTATTTTTGTCTTAAAAGATCACCCTGATTTTATTACCAGAACAGTTTGTCAACAGCAGTTGTTTCGGACGTTATGTTGCCATCAACTTATGTTAAACCACCGGCAGTTCAGTCGTTTCACAGTCATTTTCTTGTAAGATCAATTCAAAGATTCAAACCACACACTCTAGAAGACAGATAGCAAACTGCCGTGTGGAGCCAGTAGCGTAGAATCTTCTCTCCTTTGTGTTATGCAGTGCTTCATCACACAGATTTATTTACCTGTGCTCCTGTGCTGCACTTATTACAGAGTGCCGCCCTGAGCCGGATCCTACATGAGTTAAATTACCCAGCTCCCTCTGCACTGGGAGGAGGGGAGTTGTCACCAGCTCAAGTGTGGGGTGAGATGTTACTCGCCCATCCACCTGCTCCCCTTTTTCAAAGCCATCTGTTCTCCTCCGTACTCCTCCCTAGATATCTTTCTACCACTCCTTGTTTTTATTACTAATTCACTTGGGAGGCATTACTAGGCCTGGATAATTACATTAATAAAACAACTAGGTTTGCATTTCCGGAAACAAATTAGGGCGCTTGAAAAGTTTTCTTTTAATGAGGCTGACATTAGTAGCTGAAGTAAGCACTTTACTTGACTAAAGATAGATGATGTATTGGACAGTTTTTGACGTAATTGAGATTCTCGGCACAGATTAACAAACTATTTAAGTAAATATGTTGCTTGATTTCAGAATTTTGAGTGTCGGATTGTCCATTGTTATTTTTTTATATCACATTGCCAAACCTATCACTACAGCAAGAGGTCTGGTGTATTTAGAGCTTAAACTGTCCAAAAACCACCTGCTTAGACAGGAAGAATCAGTTGGCTGACATGTAAAGGGACACTACACTACAGTAATCCACCTAATTTTTGATGTAAGAGCAGCCGCCACCACTATAATCTGAATGTGTTAGACTTTGCATGTCATCTGCTTTGTTATTTTTAGTTGTACAAAACAGTATGCAAAATGTTATGCTGCTAGGTTGCAAACTGATCTTTCTTACCAAATTATTTTAATATATTGTTATAATATAAACACACTGATTTGGTTTGCAGCCCAATATTTTTCTAGTTATTTACCTACACTTCAATGTGGTGCACTAATCTGGATGGGTTAAATTTAGAGGACAAATTCTTAGCATGGGTTACTATGCTAAGAGTAGCATACAGCAACTAATGAATTGAAGTCTCATACATTTACAAAAAAATTATTTACTTTCACATTGCAAAATATAGTGGATAGTTTTGTATAAATTATATAAAAACTTATATGGAAACTATATAGAAAATACATTGTTTAACAGCAAAAATGTGTAGAGACTATATGTACATTAAAAACCTGTGTACCCGCATGAAAGTGTGTATAAAATATGCATTAAATAGCTACAGACTGTAGGCGGTCAGTGGGTGTGCCATCTAAAGATGCAGCTGTCAGTCACTGAATAACCCATACTGCTTCAACACTAATTATGACATCATTGCTGACAGCTGGATTTTAAATGGTGACAATTCTATGTGCTGTACTACGACTTTCCATGTCCTGTAATTAAGTCATCAAGCTAAAATGCACCTCATAGCAAACCTGATGCTAAGAAGGCATATTAGAAAACACAGCAAAAGAAACAGCCTGTCTAAATTATCACCAAAAACCTGACTTTAATTAGAGACTATGTTAAATGGTACAAGCTCAATTAATTGCAGAAAACTGAGTGTAAAAAAGATGCTTGCAAGCACTTTAATGAAACAAATGGCCCATGGTATGCTTATATGAGAATGTGCACTGGGCTCTCTGCGGTACTGTGTACGTGTGTGTGATTAAGCACTATGGCTGTGCAGATTATTAAGTGATTTGTAAGCACAATGGCCAGGCTGTTTGTGATGCGGTTTGCAGACTTGTTTCCTTTGAGACCTGAGCCATCTCACGAACTCCCGGTCTGTTACTCAAACAACGCTCTCTATCAGAGCTCAATGACATACATTAAAGTCACTTAGACCGTCCTAATTAAATTTCAATCAGTAACAACACAAAGACGGATCTTCAGTTTGCGATTAATCTATCTGCCACTCGTGTGGCTGTTGACCTTGAATCTTCAGGGAGAATTTGTATTGTTTTTTCTTTAATATAAAGTAGATTTTCGGAAAACAATTTGCATCATAGTGGGAAATGATGGAAAAGCCCACATGCACAAAAACATGGGAGTATGTTTCTTATTGTATGGCTGAGGCTCTCAGCCGCAGATCAGTCATTACTCTGGTTAGATTCTTCTCTGCTCTTCTCATTCATCTCCCTGTGGATCACTGTCCTCAATGTTGTTTACTGCGTCAGTAGCGCTGCTGCTCCTCACCACCCTGTGATGCCAGATGCAGATTGTTAAGGCTGTAACAGGAAATATAAAGATATATTTTTACCCTCATGAACTGCCAGTGTATGGAAATGAGCTGCACAAAAACATTCTCCTTTGTGTTTCATAGAAACAAATAGCTGCAGACAGGTTTGGAACCATGGTGGAGTAAAAAATGACAATTTATATTTTTTGAGGAACGAGTTCCTTTATTTATCCTGGTTTTATTCTTATTCAATGAAAAAATGTAAATAAAATATTATACACTTATTATATATATTATACAATATTATATACTTTTTCTCTGACACTATCAAAGAAATTACCAAATAAAGGTGCAATCAGAAATTACAGGACCAAGCATTCAATTTCAACAGATTTGGATATTTCCCAATCCAAATCTTTCAGCAATCTTTAAAATATGAGCACAGAATTTTGCCAATGCTACCATCTTATGATTTTTTTATATATCAACCAGCAGGTGGTGCTGATTCCAAACTCGGAAAGTATTGTCCGATAATGTTATAATGCCTGCATAATTCTGTTTGAACTGATGAAGACCAGCCGAACAGGCTGTTTTAAGATATACTTTTTAAAAATGTACTTCAGTAACTGTTATTAGCTATGTGTAAAATACATTTTTCAAGGAGAAGCAAAAAGACACTTAACACTTAGAATTAAGCATACTGACGTGTAAATCAATGCAGTTTCCACATCACAGCTTTTGAATTAGCACCTCACTTTTACAGTGATGTCAGGCAGCTTACCCAGAATAAAACTTTTAAAAGTGTGAAGCTTTTAGCTATATATCTGTGAATCATGTTTAACTGTGTCTCGTTCAGAAGGCAGGTCGAGGGAAGTCCCAGGGGGAGGTAATGCCTACTCTAGACATGGCGCTCTTTGATTGGACAGATTATGAGGATATGAAGCCAGTGGACACTTGGCCATCCAACAAAAGAAAAGGTATCAACTCACCTGCCCACACCCTAATAAAGGTCTAATAGTCTTTATAATCAGTGTGATTGGCTGGTTTTGTTTTTTAATATACAAAAATGGAGACCAAGATGTATTCAAAGATCAAGGAAAATACTTGATTGTCCTACTAAACATCTAAGTATGAATTATGTGCAACTTCATTTTCTGTTTCGTATATAAGGAATTTCATAAGAGGACTTTGTTCATATGTATTTATGTGTATTAATATGTATGTAGTGTATCAATATCATGATTTCCCTCTTATGTAGATAAACGGCGCAACAAAAACAAGAGTGGTGGCAACACCACTCTTGATGCTGATGTCATCGAACCATGTGACCATCATCTTGATTGCCTACCTGGTCAGTGCATCTCTGTAATAGTTTAATACAATATAATTGTTTGATATTACCCACATACAAGCGTTCACTGGCAAAAACATAGCAGTGTTAATGTCTGTGGAAATCTTTACTGCAGGTTCCTGCTGTGACCTCAGAGAACACGAGTGCAAACCTCACAACCGCGGTCTAAACAATAAATGTTACGATGACTGTATGTGTGAGGAGGGTGAGTGGTGTGTGTAACAGACTTCTGTTACATTTTTTTCTTTCAATGTCTCAGGTGTGACTTACTTGTGAAGCAAACTTTTCAGTTCACTATAAACAAAAATAAAGCTTTTAAAACATAAGTTTAGTTTAAGAAAGCAGCCTAGTTTTACGATCTTTAAAATGCTTTGTAATGTAAAAAAAGTCAGTACTCTAAAATTAAAAATAGCATTATCATTACAGTAATGCAAAAGGAATGTATTATTTAAAATTTTGTAATGTCTGGAAATCATTACAGCATTTGTCGTATATATACTGTGAATATAAATAAGGAAATTAAATAACTTTATAAACCACTGTATAATATATTTTAATAAATTCTTTTGTTTCATTTTTGAGGTAAAATAAGACCAGAGGATGTTGTTGTAATATTAACACTAAAACTCCTTTAATTGTAGGTTTGCGTTGCTACGCCAAGTTCCACCGCAAGCGAAGGGTGACCAGAAGACGCGGCCGCTGTGTGGAGCCAGAATCAGCCAACAACAACCAAGGAGCTTTCATCACCATCTGACATATATACAATAAGACAAACCACGACTTTCTCATACTCCCATGAACTTCAATATGAACTGAGTCTATCCTAAACAACAGTGGGTCCATCAAAGCTTGCTGGCACTCAACCCACAGTATAACTGTACATATGCTGAGTGTCAGAAGTTTGCGTCTTTACATCAGAGCGTCAGAACATTTGCAACTGTTTGTAACTGTTGCATGTATTGTGTACAGATAATTTGTGTCTGAAAGGAAAAAGTCCTTTTCTACTGATCAATGATACACTACTGTCAATAACTACTGCTGCTCTTGTGTTGAAATTAGGGCTGTTAATTGTTTTGATATATTGAAAAATATTACACAGTTATATGTAAATTCCCTAAAAATCCTTGTCTTGTCAAATTGTGCTCATTCTTTAAATAAGAATCATCCTTGCATTTGACAGGTGGGCAGAGTGCAGCAGAATAAAAGAGAATGCAGGGCTCTCAACCTTGTTTTGTAGTGAGGCAAGAGTTTAATCACTTTTAATGTGTCCCAACATTTTAAAAACCCAGCATTATGGCGCAAGACATGAGACAGCAGATGATGTCCGCCCACATGTGTACATACACCAACAAAGTTATTCAGACAGAAAAGCATGTGTGATCATAACCCTTGAATTAAACAAACAAATTTACTATTTAATGCTTTTATCTGCCAAAATTATGTAATGTCTTTAAATTATCTACATTTGTTTTTTCCAGCAAAGTAAGATGTGCAAAAAATTAATTAAATAATCATTAAACTATGTAATAAATTTAATAAGTTTTTATTTAATTGACAGCCCTAATTCTAATAGATGTCTATTGTTTTGTAATATGTGCTTTATTTATTGTAGTACTGTGTGTTCTCCTGACAGAGTGATAGATTGATGAGTGTCTGTGATTGTGGTTGGAGGAACAGATATGGACAGCATAGAGAAAGGGAAAAATGGAAAATCGCTGTGCTTCTTTATGGTCTGACACGCTGGTGTCATTGTCTTGATCTAACTGTTTAATAGAGTTTTATGTTAACAGGGCTGTAGAAACGCCCTTTAGTCTTTTTTAAGCTTTGTTCTGTCACCTTGTTTTTCACTTGAGACTTCTCAAGCTCCACAAAGTTAAAAATTATTTTTAACCAAAATGACAGAAATAAACTTCTCTGAGGACATTAGGACACAGTTCTTTCACAGATGTTGTAGGACAATGGCTATATATTACACGTGTATGTGTGCGGGCGCGTGTGTGTGTTTAGGCCACTATAACAATCTTGATGTACGGCTCCCTACAGCTTTGTGCATTAATATCTCACATTATACATAGCAGCAAATTAATATGTCGCAGCAGTTCTTTTGGATATGTGACAGACAAAGCTTGTGTCTGATTGGTCGGCAAGCCAAATTCTGCACACTGAAATGCAGTTCTGTCATCAGATTATTATCTTCTTACAAACTAATTGTTTTTATTTAAAAATGCTGCAAATATTCACTTAGGCCTTTGCTTCAGCTTCCATATGGCGCTTTGATTTGTATCACCAAAACCATCATTATCACCATAGTTTAAATTATTCTTAAGATACAAATTTTTACAAAACAATCTTGGAAAAACTGGTCCTGAACTAAAATGAAAATCAGACATCTGTTCTGTTTGGAACACAAAAGTGATCTCTGCCTGAATTTTCCTCTGAATCCATCAAAGAAATGCCACCATCTTTATCTGATCTGAGGAGGCTGCTCTGTTTGTATACAAAAAGATAAGGTTTTCCTAGCCGTTTCAGGGTGTTCTTTATTAACAGATCTACCGGGCTAGAGGGGAGATAGTGTGGAAATGTGGCTGGTTTGTCATTGAATCCAAAACCTCAGGCAGTGTTTGATGTGTCCTAAGAACAGGAATTCACAGGCATGTCCTCTAAACTGAATAATAGTCTTGAGCCGTTGTCTCTGACCCGGGGCTGGAACGCTATCTGCCTGCAGATTGGTTGACCTTGCTTTCTCTGGCTTTGTCTCCCTCTGCTTTTCTCACTGTTTATTTATATTTCTTTCCACTTTGTGTATTCTGCATCACACTTCCTTCCCTGAATTCCTGTGTTTCTCACCTTTTATTTACGACCCTATAAAGAATAATGCATCATAAGTGAGCGCTATAGAAGGAAACAGATGCTACAAGGTCCCAAGTAGGCCTCAGTGTGAACACCACAAGTCAAACACCTGGGTCACTTGGGGCAAACAGTGTCAACTTAAACATGGGCCTTTGGGAGAGTAAAGTGCAAGAACCACTGTGTACATACAGTGTAAGCTGACTGCTAGGGCTCACATGTTTAGTGATATATACTGTGCAAACTGATCACCAGGACTTTGTGGGCCCCCGGCCCCTCCACACAAACACAAGGGCTATATACAGCAGGTGGTGCTGGACCAAAGCCAGGAGGATTGTGAAGGACCTCAGCCATCCCAACAATGGACTCTTCTCTCTGTTGCGGTCAGGGAAACGTTTTCGTTTCGAGCTTCTTCCCGGACGAGCTTCTTCCCGCAGGCCATTCGGACCCTCAACCAGAACACCTAGGATCTGGATCTGGACATATCACCACAAAACACAATCACCCCACCTCAGGCGATATTGCACACCCAACCCTGCACTACCTGCAC